>JAQIVF010000124.1:0-30000 GCA_034698365.1 Steganacarus magnus
AAACAGATCCCATTCAGTTTCCACATCAGCCAAAGTCGTAGGGATTTGTGAGAACTTTGACTCCACGTTGTGTGCAATCATTTATTAGCGTTTGACAAAAAGTTCTCATTTTTTTTGTTAAACTGATGTTATGATAAAATTTCGCGCACCATAAACAAGTTTGCTTTTGTAATTTTTCAATGTAAAAGATTAGCGGTATAGTAATAAATTTCAATGAATTTCAATATTTATTTAGACTCGAATTTTTAATATTTATTTCGAATCAGAGGCGAAAATTTCTTTCCTAATTTATTTCGCAGATTCGTCTGAATACAGAATACACATAAAAAATTACTAAAAACACAAAGAAGGCTGAATAAATAATTTTCAAGTTTGCCCGCATCTTTATCTAATACTTTAAATTACAGTATAACATATTCAGCACACACTCCCGTTTCCTTATTATTACCGGTATTATTATTTTGCTATTGCGCTATGCATTATTAACAGCGAATGCCCATGTGTTTTGCTTATTTTTATTTGATTCGGCGAGAATTTTTCGTTTTGCCGGATTGCGGTTATCATTCATAATGAAGCTGAGAGGAAAAATAATTCGTAATAACTTAACGAGTTTTTGTGAAAAAAAAACTGTGGAGAACCGCATTAAATGCTAAACAAGCGCATTACTGGGCGCAAAAATATTTTTTAGTTTTCAGTTTTCTAATGTGGTCTCGAACTCGGTTTATGAATTGCTTAGCATAATAACTTCAACAGTTTTTTTTGAGAAAAAAAATTGTTTACCCATAGTATATATTAACATAACCAATAAACGAGAAAATTTTATTGTGAGATGTTTGAAATCGAGTGAAATGAAATTCTGTTAGGCTGTCAATCAATATAAATATGCTCAGCGTGTGTAATCTTTAATGTTGTCTTATTAATTATTCCGACCCGAGAAAATAAATGTCATAAATCTGGTTTAATGTATGAGAGAGTGTTCTCGTTAGTGATGCACATCGGTTAACCGTTAAGGAATACTTTTAACTTTTTACCTTCTCGTTAGTAATGCACATCGGTTAACCGTTAAGGAATACTTTTAACTTTTTACCGTATCTCTCGAAATTTCTTAACCTCAACCTCAAACTTAACTTTAACCTTAACTTTAACCGGTTAACCGGTCAAAATGTGAATCACTAGTTGGATATCAATACCATCTGTTTGGATATCTAATACTTGAAATATCTAATCCTTAATTCTAATTTATTGTGAGCTTCAAAAATGATTTAATTTTTTATTTAAGTATAAATGCTTTTCTCATCCGATTTTTCAAAGAAACCTAAGAAATAATTCTTGAAAACCCTATAAAATCCAAAAAAACAAGAATCAATACGAGATGAATCAATAACTGGTTTTTGCGAAGAAAGTTGCAAACAGAAACAATTTCTCTCTCCGGAACAAAACCATTGAAATGAAAACGATAAAAATATCGACAAAACGTCTATTTAAAGTGCAGTTTCTATCAAAATATATGAGAGTTGTTATCAGTTCTATAAAAACAAAACAGAACAGTACAACGCTGTCCAACTCTCGGAATAAATAGAGATTTATTCCGTACGACAAACGACGAGAGAGAAAGCGAGAGAAATATGCAACCAATTTGTTTTGTTGTTTTTAGAATTTTACACAATTTTCTGTTAGCATTAATATATGATTATTATGCACATGAGTTGCGCACACCATTACTACTATAATTATATTTTATTTTTAATTCGCTGATTTATGCCAATATCCACTTTAGCTAAATATAGCCCTCTCTCTTATAAAATAGTAATAATGATAATAATGCCGCCTTTTTCTTTATGAGAGAAAAGCGCATTTGATTTATTACAAAACAGTAAAGTAATAGGAAGTTTTCGGAGAAGAATGCTCACGAAAATGCTAACGGCATTTGATGAAGAAAATATGTGTGCGTGTTTCGTATATTATGCGAGTTATTTGCATTTTTGCTGATATTAAAATATTATTTCATTATGAATTGATATATCGCTATTTAAATGCACAATACATGTATGTGTATGCGTATGAGGGTCTACTTTATATAAGATTATTTCATTCTAGACTCAAATATAATAATATATTCATTTATTTTTTGAATAATATTCATCTGATAAGTTTTCTCTCTCTCTCTCCGATTCTTTTGTGCGGTATATTTTTTAATTACTAGATTCCTAATGATTAGATAGCGAATATTATTAACTTTAACAACACATCGTGCATATGTTCGTATATAAGCGCAAAAATAATATAAAGAGTTAACGCAATCATAAAAGTGTGTGTGCGTGCAGATATATATAAACTTGTATATATAATATACGTATATATATATATTTCCATAATATCACACACGCGGAGTTAAAGTGAAATTTTTCTATCGATCTGTTTCACAATTTTATTTTATACGACAGCGTGTTTTTCGACAGAGAACGCGGATTAAACTGGTCCACGGAAGTGATTACACAAGATTTGGGTGAACACGAGTGATTTCAAATATATTTTTTGTTCAATTTGTTCCATATTTAATAAAGCCAATAAAAATTGTGTTGAAAGATAAAAAAATATACATTTTATTATCGAATAATAAGCTTATAACATATTAAATGTTTTTATTATAAGTTATAAATTTACAAAATATAATTTATAACCCAATGATTAATTAATGAATTTTGTGTGTTATTTGAATTCAACTTAAAATTTAAAGTAATCTCAATTTGAAAAATATTCTCATTTATTCAGCGCTGAAGTGATATTTTTTTACAATTTCTTTAAGATTTTGATTTTTAAAAGCCTTATGTTCACAGTTGATCAAGTTATTCGATGCTTTTTAATATAAACACATACAGTGAAAAACAGTATAACGAAAACTGAAAAAAATGTGAACGTAATTAATTAGGTAACATTAGAAAATAAATAACTGAGATTAAAATCGAAGATTCTTGTATCAATAATATCAAAGTTTAATCCTACAATAATTTAAGTGCTGTCAGATCAGAATACTGACGTACGGACGGACGCAGGAAAGTCAAATTCATAAGCTTGATTTTTTATTCGAGAAAGAGATTTTAAAATGTATTTACTTTGCATAAATTTTTTGAAAAAAAACTTACACAAAATTTGCTTAACACCTAAAGAACTGAATATTTACATAAATAAAGAAATATTTAAGCGCAAATAGAAACCTTTACTCCATTGATTGGTTTCTCTCCCCTGTTCTTCGCTAAAAAACAAGTTATTGTTGTGGCAACAAAAAAAAACTTTTGTGTTAAAAATATTATGTAGAAATATTTTTAATTCATTCTCAAATGTAAACTATTTGTTTACTACAATAGTCTCCACTCAGTTACTAACGTTATATGTTTGATTCTCATTTAAAATCAATATTTGCAAATATATTTAAATTAAAAATTTTGTTGAATAATATTTTCACCATCAATTTTTAATATAATTAAATTCTATCACAAACCTGTGTCATATCGTAACGCGTGATCGGAAACAAATCATAGCAATAAATACCTATTTGTGGTTTAGTGAGAGTCTCTATAAACACTACCATCTGTGTCACGAACAGAAAAAGTATATACAGTATTTATCTTGAAAAATATTTAATCACATCACATATCATGAATTCATTCATAACCAACCAAAAAAAACACACACCAAATTTACCTTTAATTTTTGCGCGACGCATAATTTTAGATTATCTTTCGCTATAATAGCGTTGATTAATTTATAAGAGCTGTGGGCCTTAAATTAAAAAAAATCGAAATAACATTAGCAGGCGTTATCTCTCCGGTATTCAAAAAACAAAAAACAAAATATATTTCTCAGTCTTACTTCAAAGTTTAGCTGCGAGCAGAGATTAATTAACAAGTATATAAAACAACAATACTGGATAGTAAATACTATAAACAATAATTGGACATAAATATTGTTATCGCCGTATAATGCCATATAGAGTGATAGGTCGAAACAGATTGTCACAGTTGTGAAAAAGATTAGATAATAATGTTTGAAATATTGGTTATACTGGCGCGTATCTGATGTCAGTTCGCTGTGTTCGCCGATGCAGCCAACAATTAATTGTTGCGACGCAAAATTTCGTTGATTAAACCTGATAAATAGCTGCTGGTATCGCATGCATAGATATTTGGTTGATATGTAAATAAACAGAAAATTGACATAGAAATAGGTAAGCAAGTAAGAGGACAGTACGGAGATGGCTATAAACCAGGTATATGTCAGTGCGATGCGAGCGATGAAATTAAAATCTATAATAGGATATAAGACACTGATCGTGTAAGTAATAAATGTGGCTAAAAATATGCAAATCCAGCTCATATAGAGATTGATGTTAAATGCAAACTGAACCGCGAGTGTGATATAGCGACGCAATTTCAGAAAATTTTGTTTCCACAAATAATGGTGACGACGCGTACCATTTTGTAATTGGTTTAACAGGTGAATGAATGGCAAGTTTCTATAGATTTCCGAATAAGTTATCAAATATTTAAGAAGCGCGAAGTGAGCCAAACAAATCGAAACAAATAAGTTAAATAAAACGCGATTTTTGGTTAAATAACCGGCATCGCCAACAATTACCCAAATTAGTGGATCATCGATGAACACCGAACTGCCATATTTAAGTAATAGCAACAATGTTAACGCCAGCAATATTATTGAAATCCGGAAACGTTTCGATTTAATTTGAGAATTGTTGCTCAAATAGTCACTGAAACTGTCGTTCATTAGGATTAAGTAATTAACGCAAATTTTTTCCAAATAATTAATTGCATCGATTTTATCCGGAGATCCAAAATTAATTTTAAATGGCGAGATTAATTTCTGCTTAATTAGTTCTAACGTAAGAACTATCTCTCTTCGTTCAATTAAATTCATTACTTTTCCGCAAAAAAATAAACAAATAAATTAAGTAAAATATTAAGAACAGTTATCTTAATAGTGTTGCGGTTAATTAATGAAAACTATATTTTAAGTTTTTTATCTGCTTATTTAGTTTTAGATTAGAATATGTCCTGTTTTTTTTAAGATCTTAATTTTGTACATTTTTGAATGCGAATGAATACAAATACCTAATAAAATACCAGAATATTTTCACAGGTTTATTATATCGAGAATAAATCGACGAATATAACGAGCGATTGTTTTCATCTACGGTGGCAACAATAAATAATTATAGTTTGTTGTGTGGTCTGAAGTCACGGATTTCTCCGATTAATCAACTCGTTAACAATAAAATCGACTTTATGTCGAGAAAACTTTTGGGAAAACTATTTTTTTCTAAATTAATTGAATTTTTTTTAAAACTTTATATAAAGTGAAACCTTTTACGCGAACTCTAACATTACGGGTATGTTTTATGGTTTTGTTTGCGTCGAGTCTCGTGCCTATTAATAGCAACAATTTTATTTCATTTTTCAACTTCTATTGACAATTATTCTCATCCATCTTTAATGGCAATTAATTAAATCTTTCTTTTTTTTGTTTCACTTAACAAGAAAAAAATAATTATGCAATATTATAATTAATCAGAGAAAAAACGTTTCACCGCGAAAACTTTAGCAACTTTAGTCAATATTAGTCAAAATCTCTGCACAAACTGGTAAATGGAAAATGTTTACTCAACGGTCTCTAGTTCTTATGGCTTCTGTAGACTACAGTATGTACACTGTAACAGTTGCTGTTACCGTAGTTGAGGAATAGCGTACAGACAACTAACAAACATTTATACACAAATATTCTTATAAGTGTGTGCTGTGCACATCGCATACATATATTTATATCCGAAAGAGAGTGTTATGTCTATGTGTGTATATTTTGATAGCATTTTGCTCTCCATTCTGAAAGTTAATGCATTAATTTAGGGAAGCGCAGCATATCATCTCTGTATCTCAATAAGTAACATCTCAACACACATGCTATTAGGGTTTTATTTCTGTGCGGAAAATATATTTTCGCTGCAAAAATATTAGGACGAAATAAATGTGTATTTATATGCTATTCTTGTTATGCTTCATTAATGATAATGTTCTTACAGCTCTTTTCGAGCACACACTCACTACATATTCTGATTTGTGTGTATGTATGTGTATGTGTTTTATTTGTTTTGCTTATGAAAAGCGGAAAATATATAAGTTATATATACTATTTATCTGTTTTGCCTCCAGTGTTTTAAAGTCGAAATTTTTTGTTTTAAAACCTATCGCACACGCAAAAAAGTTTTTAATTAATTTTTAATTCGTATCTTCGTTAGTTAATAGATATATATATATATATATATAATCGAAAAACTATAACTTAAATAATTGGCTTTTAATAAATAAGTTTGCCCTATATATATATACGAAACAATTTTTCAAAAAAATCAATAAAATACTTATCATTGCTTTAGATTATATATAATAACACAATAATAAGAAAGAATTGCAATAATTTTTAATAACGCAGCGCTTCTTTTTATAAAAAAAACACTTCATTGGAGACAGAAGAAGGTAGAAGAAGAGTTAGGCAAGAATTTTTTTATCGCCAAAACAAAAAATAATAATAATAATAAACTCAGTGCACAGCACACACACATAAAGATAGGAATTTGCGAACAATATGTTTGCTGCGCGATAAAAGCAAAAGAGTTTTTTTTTGGTGCGCTGCAGAAGATAATATTTTCTGGGTAATAAAAATAAATTTTGTATAATACCAGAGTTGAAAAACTAATTTACTCACTATAAGCAAATCATATATTACTCTAAATTTTTCTTTATTCTGAATTTTTTGTCACTTAGCAATTAGTCAATTGGCGATTTTATTTCCTGAAAAAGAAATTACTAACAGTTATTAATAAATAATTAGTCGTGTGGTAGTAATCTTTAGTTAATTTTTTTTACTTTACTTAACTATTTTTCAGAGATATGACTATAATTAGGAAACACGGCCTCAATTTTATTAATTAATCATAAAAAAATGTTTTTAAATTGTTTTTTATGGGTTTAGAAAACTTATGGTTTTCTTTGCCTAATATTCTAAATAGCATCTTGTATTGAAATATATTCCGCACTATAGCCTCGAAAATATATACAAAGTGCACTTATTTATTCTATTATTCTTTCTCTTTTAAACACTTAAAACCTGTTTATGGTTAGTTTTCCAGTAGCAACGTATATCACAATAAGTACTTCTTATTCCCGAGAATATCTTTATTCTCAATCGGTTTGTTTTTATATTGATTTCTTATAACTTATATAAAAATATGCTGAATTTTTAAATTAATCATACGAATATTGAACAAATGTGAACTAAAGTTGTTAAAAAAATAAATAACTACTATTACAATAACTTTCTTGAAGTTTAATATGAAAGTTTAATATGAAAGTTTGTATGAAAGGTTTATACACACATACATTCATATATATATATATCGAACTTTCAATATCAAGAATAGCGAACACAGCACGTAATCTCGAAAACAAATCAAACACAGAGAAGATTAATACGCAAACGTTATAACTGCTCCCTTTAACTCATACAGAATAAAATTAAAGGTACTTTTTTCTCCTCAACATACAATAATAATAACATTTTTTTCCAGCGGGTTATCAGAAAAAAGAAAAATTATTTTTCTACAAATTTAATCGTTTCAAAGACCTCGACGTAATAATAGAGAACGAGCTCACGACAAATCGTGACTGCAGTAAACCCAGTGGTAAAACTAAATCATCAAAACATCTGATGAGTGCTGACGATCGTGAGAGAGGACACACACACACACACACATACATACATATATTTCTTACACAATACATTAGAAGATCCGCAATCCTCTATTGTGCGCGTATCACTAAAATAGCTGCAGTTTTCTTATACTATTTAAGCAAACTGTATAATCAAATCTTCACAGAAAAATACTTCGAAGTATTCATTTGTGAGTATTTATTTAAAACAGCCCTAATTAAACAATTCACTAATTTAGTTATGCGATACACATGGCGATGCATTTATAGCGCATTTTTTTATTGGGAAATGATCTCTGAGCTATAAAACAAAGTATATAAAGTATTATCCGACAAAATTTTGTTCCTTAATATTTAATGTTCTTAATGAATTCCTTAGCGATTTTAATCAAATTAGACATAATTGCATTTACTTTTTTTGCTTTTGTCTTTCGTTCTCTCTCTCTCTCTCTCTCTCTCTCTCTCTCTCTCTCTCTCTCTCTCTCTCTCTCGTTAACTATAATACCATTATCGTGCGTTATTGTCAGAGTAAACGAAACCTAAATTATGCAATCGATATATGTTTTATTTACGCGCGCACTAAGCTCTACGAAAACTTTTAATGCGTTGGATGTTTAGATTAAACTTATTATTAAAAGCAAAATAAAACAGACAAACTTTGTTTGTTAAAAATTTAAATGCATTTCGGGAATGAATTTCAAGTTTTTTTTAATTGAATTCTCTCGCTTTGCTGATCGAATAATTAATAAACAAACAAATATATATTTAAAGTTTTAACCTTTTAAACTTTTGACATTTTTGTCTTTACACAGATAATTGAAAATTTGAAAACACTTTTTATAGTAAAATTCGAAATATTCGACCAATAAAATGCTTTTAAAGCTTTTAATTCGTTAGATAATCGCTGAATCGCTTCGAAATTTACTCGCTTTAGTTGATTTGCATACAGAATTTGCAATACATTTCATTTTTAGTCGGGATTTATTCGCATAAAATTAATTATAGTGCGTTCCAAAGACACAACATTACGTCAATCAGCTAAAGATGCACTCAGTTCGGTTAAACGAGGATACTTTATCGATTCAATTTGTTTTTTTCTGTTCAAGTTTAGTAAACAGAAACGCAATAAATTTATTTGTTAATTAAAACATTCATAATAGTCAGTGACTTAGTTTTATTTATTTTTTTTGCAATTATTTTCGGTTTTTTAATAGAAGAAAAATAGAAAAAAGTCTAATATAAGTTAAGCGAAATCATTTTTAAAATCTTACATAAAATATATTTATTCTGTTAATTAAAGATTTGATTTAAGAAATCGCAAGCATATTGTTGTTGAACTTGAAAATTTTTAATTCATACTGACAGTAATCAAATATTTAATGTAATTAAATATTTCAAAAGTATCCAAAAATTTTGAATTCATTATACTTTTCAAATAGTTAACTAACTTATTACTAATCAAACTCAGTTTTACCTCTACTGATATAAAACAGATAAAATGAATTTAATTAAATATTTTTCCGAGTTGTTTCTCGTTTTTATTGTTTTTCGTTCGAAATTATTTGTTGCGTTTCAGTAAAATAGCTCATCATTTAACTTGATTTCAATTAAAGTCACGCGAATAAAACATAAACTAAATAGAAATGAGATTTTTTTTGTATTTTACTTTTTTTTATTTTTTCTAAAATAAATCTAGTGAATTCGTTACACGTTTTTATGCTCATATAGTATTTATGATTTCGACACATTTACATAAATTGCTGTTTGACCGAATGGTTTTTAGTACTACTCTTGATTCTGCTAATGAATATTTCACTGAGAGAAAAATGGTAGAGGGAAGGGATAGGGATGCGCAAGCACGACACCCTCTCCATGGGGTTCAATGGGGTTCAATGGGGTTCAGAAATTTTTTTACACACTAGATTAATAGTGGTTAATTAAAATATTTAATGATTTCCTTTAATATTTTAATGAACTAATTAAACCACAGAAAACCGTTGAGGTATTCATAACTCCCTTACTTGAGCATCCCTTGATTCGTTATCTTATTTTTTTTGAAAAACATTAAGTTCTCAATGATTTTTTATAATAGCAAAAATTTTAATGAATGTCTGTATTTTTTTAAAAATCATTTGTAAACATTTCACAATCATAATATTTTCTTTTTTCACTCATTATTTTTAAATTTAAATTATTTTCATCATTATATTACTAAATCAATAATAAGTTCAAAATATATATATATTTATCTTAACATTTGGTATGTCTATAATAAAGATGAGATTTAATAAATTTACAATTAAAATTTGATTGATGTGTCGCAACAAAAATTCAAAAATAAAAAAAACGAATATATAATGCAAGTTTGCGAGTGTAATAATAATAATATTTATGAGTAACGCCGACCTACAAAAAAAACAAAACAAAACAAAACAATCGAGGTATTATAGGGGGACTCTACCCTATTACGGTCTAGAGTATGGCTTGTCGTGATAGCCTTTAGTGCTACTATTATTATTGTTATTATGATTATTATGACGCGCAGTTAGCTTAAAGTTTGATTTTGATTCCCAGTCTAAAAACAGTGAGGTAATAAAAAAATATAAGAAATATATTTTAATAATATATTAACTAAACAAAATAAATTAGTTTAGATGTAGTGTTTAGATAACAAAATTAGTAGCCCTATAAGACACCTACACTGACTTAGTTCTGCATCGTTTTCCCTGTTCATTGTGGTGTAAGGCGTGTTACATTCGTTACTACTATTGCATCCATTAGTGCTGGGACTGACCAGATGTGGAGGTGTTACTGCAGAATTACAGCTACCATTAGATGGTATTTGATGAATGGCCGCCTGATCGATGTCTCGCATCGCTGGTCTCGCTGGCGGGCAATCATTTACTCTTTAAGTGGTAAAAGAGAGAAATCGATTTTAACTCTGAGTTGTGTGTTGTTTGTGTAGTATGCGTTTGAGTGCAGCTAAATTTATTATAAGTTAACCTCTATTTTTTCGCGCGTAATCGAAAGCACATATCAAAAAAAGCGAATATTCCTTGTGTGTGTGTATACAAGTGAGTTATGTTTACCTTAGTTTGTTGTTGCATGGCTTCTTGTCGACGTTCAAGATGCCCAACTCTCTCAACTGTTGCTGCCGTATTTCGTCGTAATAATCCTTAAGTATAACAGAAGAGAAGAAGAAAATCCAACATAAGATTAAATCCTTTTTCACACAAATAAAAAAAATTGTAATCTAAAAAAAAGTAAATGAAATGAGAAAATTGTGTGCATTTACAGGAACAAGAAATCGTTTCACTTCGTGCAGAGCGTTTCCCATTCGAATGTATGCCTCTGGCGCGGGTGCGAACGCCGTGATCTCCACGTGAAGATCCTCGTTCAGATGGGAATACTTTGGATCGAATTGTTTGCGTAGATTTTCCTCCTGGTTTTGAGTTTGAGTTTGAGTTTTTTTTTTGTTTTCGTTGTGGTTGTTGTTGTTGTTGTTGGTATTTTATTGGTTATTTTTGCGGTTTCAATAATGAATGTGTAAGAGAGACGCAAATTTAATATAAAAACACAATGCAATGGAAAACAAAATTAAATGAGATTTTTTTTTTTTGGTTTGTTTCACTCTTTCTCTCCGACTAGGTATAAAAAAACACAATCTGTGTTTGGTTTTGATTGAGAATAATAAATCTTATTTTTTTCTTTTCTCATGTTTTGTCAGTTTTATTTTTAAAAAGTATATTTCACTCTCACTTTCTCTCACTCATTCTTCTTACTTTCTGCTTATCTCTCATAGATCCGCGACCCAGTATTGCCATCTTTGTCTGCGTCTGCTCCTGTAACCATTTAAGCGAATTTCCTTTGGGACCCAGAAGTTTGCCAACAAAGTTAAACTATAGTATTCGCGAGAATGAAACGGAAAAATAACACAAAAATTTAGTGCGTGTTTTCTCTCACTCACTGTATATGTACTGTACTTTACTCTACAGTATTTTATTTAAGATTGCGGAATAAATTGTGTGCTCTTTTGCTGTTTTTCTTTTGTTTAATTTTGAAGTTTTATTCTGTACTATCTGTTTGTGTGTCTGTTGTGTGCAAAACGAAAAAAAGAGTATCACAATAAGACAGACAAACGCAAGAAAGTAAATCTCACTTTATTATTGTGTGTGCGTATTGAGGAAAAGTGTTAGTAAGTGAGTGTTTACATTAAATGAATACAAAAGGCGAATAAAAGAAAAAAAACTTCTTCTAAACCTCTCGTATATATAAATACATACATTTGGATGATCGTGCACGGGAACCATCACTTTCACTTGCAGTCTCACTTGACGGCCCTTATGTATGTCTAATGTGGGCACAGTTGACGACACACAAGCACTAGAACTGTCGTTAGCGGAATCGTGATCGCGATCGCCATTAACTAATTCATGATCCATTGAATCGCAATCGGACTGCGAATGCGGCATTTTTTTGTTGTTGTTTTTTTTGGTTTCTTCACTCCCTGTTATTATATACATTAAAATATCTAAATATAAATATCTAAACGAATACATCGATACATTTCAGTCCATATTTTATTACGCATGCAAACAGAAATTTTTTTACACACACACTCACAAAACTTTGCTCTAATTTCTAATTTTCTTGACGGCTATAACGCATACACACACACTTAACGAAGGTTATTGAACACAATCAAACGATTAGGGAAAAAAACAATCTCACAAATCCAGTTTTTCACGTATAGTATGTGTGTGTATTAAGCTTTTTAGATATTGTTTGAATACTATACGGCAATATAATTTGAATAATGTTTTTTTGAGTTTTTTTTCTTATTTCTTTTTGATTCGCAAAAAAAAATCATAAATAGCTCTCCGATATAATTTTAATGGCACTCACGTTTTACTTGAAAAAAGAGCGAATATAATAATTCTAAAAATATATGTTTTTTTCTATAAGAACAATGATGATTATAAGAAATAAGGTTAAAAACAATGATACAAATTTGAGAGACTATGGAGAGAGTCAAGGAGCGGAGAGAGAGAGAGAGAGAGAGAGAGAGAGAGAGAGAGAGAGAGAGAGAATTTAAATTATTTTTTATGACATGCAAATGTAAAAGATAATAAAACTTGAAACACACATACTTCTTCATACAAACCCGATTCATTCACACAATTTTATGACAGACACATCTCTTAAAGAAGCAAAAGCAAATCTCAACAAAAAACCTTAAAATATTTAAAACTTGTATCAATAAAACAGGAAAATTAGGTTGCATTTTAAAATAAATATATAGAATATTTACAGAAAAATATTTTGTTGTTTGTGTTGATTGTATTCATTAAACATCGCACATAAAATGTCAATTAAATCATAATCAAGATTTATCTCTCTTAACACTCGCACTCTAAATCACACTTACCTTAATATATCCTTAACTTATGATGAGAATGGTGTTGTTCATAACAGTGCACAAATACACACACATAGAGAAAAACGTATAGCCAAGGGAAACAAGTTTGCGCACTGAAAGCTATTCGCAAAATAAATAGATATTACTGTTAGAGTTTCTGTTAAGGTTGATATATTTTGCGCGATTGCGCATTATATATATATAAATGTATTCAATTATATTCGCTGGGTGTTTCCCCTAACTATTGACCGACTTATTTGAACCCGAGGTTAAGCCAAAAATCTTATCTAACCGTAAGCTTATTATAGTTATAGTTTTTTTTAACAACTCTCTTATAAATGATGAAATCTTTTAATGGTGTTTAAATTAATATTCTAAAATTAAATAATAGTGTTTTTACAGGAGATAAGTATTTTTTTCGATTAATTTATTAAAAAAATCATTAACACTAATATATGATATACTAGGTATTGTGATCATCAGACTTCAACGTAGTATTTATAAGTGATCGAACTTTTTATCATGTGTTCAAAAATACCTGTATTCTCGTCAAATAAAATTATTTTATTTTACACGCCAGTTAAACTCTTTAATTACGCAACGTTTCGTCAAACACGTCAAACTTGAAGCAAAAATTTATTAAATTAATTATTAAAGGATTCGGTGAATAATTGGTAAGGAATTTTTAAAAAAAACATTCACGGTATTATACTGTACTATCTAAGTTCAAGTCTAAGGTTTAAGGGTTTCAGGCAGACATTCTTGAGGGAAAAAAATTGATTCAATAAAATTTAAGTGGAGTTTTGATCCTATTAAAGCAGTGTTTCAAGAATTGTTCAAAATATATCTCAAAATATTGGCAAAAAAAATAGCGAAACTAATTTATTACATTTTTCATGCACTTTAAAATGGATTTCTTTATACGGTATATTTTGTAATTTTTGTTTTTGGTTTGAAAAAGAAATAAAAAATATTTTTATTAATAAGAAAAACTTGCTCTATCTTATCATTACTTCCAGTGAATCATTTATTAAATTGTCTGACATAGAAAAATGGGAAAGAAATAGCAACAAAAAAATTGTGTGTGTACTCACTAGAACCACCCTTAATCTGTCAATAATTAATATAAAAAGGATTTCCAAATGCTCTAAAAAAGGTTAAAAACGATGTAAAGTTTACAAACAACCATAAATTAACCACCTATAATAAAATGTCGACTTTATGGGTATACTGACAATGTCCGTCTATCGACAGTGATTAAGGAGAGTTCTAATTGAATGTTCTTGTTGTTAAAGTATAATTATAATAACTCTTTATTATAAATGTTTTTAAGTATTCATCGGATTTCCGAAAAACCGGTTCATTTATAAAGTTCTTAAAGCTTTGTAAGAATACTATGTAAGAAAAAATTAAATTTTTAATATTTGCATGAATAAAATTTATTTATACCTAAACACAATAAAATTTTAATATTTAAGTATACGCTAATAGACAAGTACAAACTCTAATGTCTACTGTATATAGTTTTGTAAATTTGAGTAAAATTATTTTTGCCATTTTAGTGTGTTTTAAAGTAAAATATTAATTGTTTTAGTTTTTAAAATTATAATCTTACTGATTTTACCTTTGGTCTGCAGGATGATAATTTTTAATTAAATTTTAAAACGAGATCATTGCTAAGTCCGATCTAGTTTTTCAGACCTAAAGTAATAAATAAAACTATTTTTTATAGCTAACTATTGTAGTAAGCATTTACAGAAAACTATTATAGTTTTCGAAATTTGCTAGACTTTTCAAATAAATAAATTTATGGAACATAAAATACAATAATATATTGAATATAAAACCATTAAAACGAAATCTTTAATTCGTTATATAATGGCGATTATGAAACGTTATATACGATATCTATATATATATATGGCAAAACTTAATTGCGGATAAAATTTATGATTGTTTATAAAAATTAATTTCGCGGAATAAATTTACGATTTGCCGTTTAGCCAGAGAATCCATTTCCATTGAATTTATTGTGATTAGTTTGCGGTAATAATCCTATTCAGGAGAAACATATAAAAATATATTTATTAAAAATACTTTCATGCTTTAATATAAGGTCATTACGGTATTTGAGGTACGAATCAATATTAGAATAAAGAAAAACAAGATTTTTTCTCTCTCATCTCGAGCGTATGGCTGTGTTCACAGAATATAATGATTTTTCGATAAAAATCTCTCTAACAGTACTCTGTATTGAGTTGAGAGAAGAAGTTGTGTGAATTAGTTCAGCGAACGCAATGCGCGCTACAAATTACTTATTTACAGATTGCATATTTCCCTTAACATTGTTAACCTGACAAGAAGTCGTTCAGAACTACTAAATAATAAAAGTTTATGCACACATAAAAACAATTAATTATTAACAAAACAACGAAGCATTATAAAAAAACTAAAAACAGAAACATATATTTTGTTACCAAATAGTCATTTTGTTAAAATATGAGTTAAAACATTTTGTTCTCCAGTTATTATACTCGTGAAGCGAAGCCAGCAAACAGAATAAATGGCGATTTCGTGATGACATTAATTTGCCCGTTACTAACGTTATTAGCTTATGATTTCTATTGTTTCTGTCATGCATTAAAAATGATTGAACACTGGTGCGCGTGTTGCCCTAACCTCAATTAAGCTATTCGTTGGTGCAATTATCGTTTTATGAATTTGACCGTTATGTCTGACTTTAGACAACTGAGTTCAATAATTTCTACGAACCAAACAGAAAATTCACTAACTTTACGTGATAAGAAATAATCATATAACTTATTCTTTATATGATGAATAGTCCGCGAATTTGTTTATTATTTCAACTTTAATCATTTTTTATCATTTATCTCTTAATGGTATGGTTAATGATCCGGAAGTGACAAACAGATCGGTCAGACAACAGTCTTAACTTAAAGAAAGCGTATAATATTTGTGTTGACAAAAAATTATAATTTATCGATGTTTTAAAAATTAAATTAAATAAAAAAACAATGAAAAACAAGTTTAAAGTTTCCCTTTAAAAGTTTATATCGAAACTATATTAAAAGGGAAAGACGTTTTACTTTATTCACTTTATTTTTTTCGTTTAACTGACAATTTAGCTGAACTAAAATGTCACTTTCTTTTCCGTTTGAACTTCACGTTTGAAAATAAATGAAGAAATATCGACACAAGAGAGAAACAGAGAGAGAAAAAAAGTTCGTTTAATTCGAGAGTAAATTGACAAAACTAATGGCAACAGTGATGGATGAGTAGCTTAGATCATTAGATATCTATGATGAATAGTATAATTAGCTGAAGATTGACAAAAAAAGAAACAGACGGAAAAATATTAATTACCATACTATTGTGAAAACTATGGTAAATACTGGAAAAATTAAGTTTGTTCATGAACTTGCTTTGCATAGCGAACTAATGACTGCATAATTATTATTGTTTATGCGAACCGGAGGGGAGGAAGAAGAGCTAAGGTATCAACTAAATTGGTTTGACATTTCACATCAAGTTAAGGTAATCGTTTATAAACACACACACACAGACACAGACATAGACACACAGCACCGGCAAAAAAAAAACTAATGACCAAAGTTTACCTTACAGTGCAGTTTAACTTTTAGCGCAGTCTTCACGCGATTGCCGGTAACGTTGATGAAAGTCATAACCGAGCGTTTCGTATACTTAAATACCGGCCATACATCAAAAATTAATTCAATTAGTTTAGCAAAGTCTGAACAGTGCACACACACACACAACACTTAGTAGTACTGCTTTAGTTCAGAAAAAAAGTAAGAAGAAATCCCTAGACATATACGCGAACCTAATAAGTGTGACGCGAGTGAAAAAAATAAATAAATCTTTCCCTTTTCTTACGGCACTAATGATACTTATTTGTAATGACATGAGAGAAGTAAACAGAGTGGTGTATCATAAAAATGAAAGAAATTTTTTTTTCGCGTTTCCATGTTGTTGTCCGTGAAGTCGTTTAATGGTGGAGAGTGTGAAACTAAAATATAGTCGAGATAATATTGTTAGGAAAAAAAATTTCTCGGCTCTTCATTCTCAGCTCATAGCTATTATACAGTATAAAAAAATCGTTTAGTGATCCTTTTTTAGCTCGTACTGTGTTTCAGTCGACATTCGAGTTCAATTATCTATTTCAGAATAAAATGCTTGGGGAATAGCAGAGCTTCTAATTTGCACGCATCTCTTCTTGTTTTCACTCAATTATAACCACCATGTAATTAAAAAAATGTTTATTTCAGGAAGTTTTATATTCATATATGTCACTAAATTACCGCACTGTATGACACCAGGCGTGGATAACTAATGCCAGCATACAGTACAAGCACACTGTTTGTCCCTTAGAAAAATCGTTTTTTTTGTTGTTGGTTGGTTTCGTGATATCGTTAAGCCGGTGATTTAAATTGCCACTTACGTTACGATTTATAATTTTAAAGTTACTCAGCGATAAAAGTTAGAAATATTTCACTACTCGTACAGTATAATACTATGGCAAATCACGTCAGTTTAGTATAATGGGAAATAATAAAATTGAAAATAATAATAATAATATAGCAGAAAAATAGTTTTTAGGAAAATAAAGTTGCCTTTCATAATAAGAATAGGTTCCAACGAAAAAAAAAATATTGTTAGCATTTAAACTATAAAGTGTTTTTGTGTTGTGTTTTCCAAAGCAAAAGCAAAAAAATAAAAATGAAAAGAAATTTTACTTAATACGAAAAAACTTTTAGATTGTGGTGTAGCGCACATAATACTGTATGTTTTAATATTAAATCGTTATGTGATGATATCATTATGTGTATGATGTTATATATATATATATATATATACGAATACTTATATATATTGAATAATGGTTTCAGAAAATTGCATATTTATACTAATACTGCGCGCTGTCTGCAGACGATATACTACTTAACTTATTATTATTATTTTAATGCTATAATTTACTTTTTTTTATTTTATTATTTTGTTGATAGAAAATACGACGAATAAGAGGAAGGAAAAATAGTAGGAGAAAGTTTTGAAATTTTTGTTACTTTTCCATTTTTCGATGCCATAAAATAATAATAATGATAACTTTAAATAGCAATGAATGACATTATTCATTACTATAAGTGCATTACAATAAAAGTGAGAGTAGGGAACCTCTTCTTTTTTCGAGTCATTCTAAACGTCAACGAAATAAAATAATAGCTTTACTAGAAGCTACTTATGCTATTACTATATTTTTTTTCATTTTTGCAGAAAAGTTTTTTGATGCATATCACGCAAAAGTGCTTTTTAATCATTCTTTTGATGGTTAAATCCACTTCATTTTTTATTGCAAACTTATAGAATAAAAACTTAGCGAACAAATGCGAGAGAGAGATAGGGAGGGAAAGGGAGAAGAGAGAGAGAGAGAGAGAGAGAGAGAGAGAGAGAGAGAGAGAGAGAAGAAGAGGGAGGAGAGAGAGAGAAATAATTAAAGCGAGAAAAATAGTCAAATAAGTTGACATCTGACAACAATTTTTTTTCATGGATATGCTTACGCGATAATTTTTGCTAATATTGAATTCAGCAGTTTTACATTTTAAGTACTATGCGCTCTTAGAATATAAATATTATTGATTGAAACAATATTTTTGCATTTTACTAGTTTTGTAAAAAAAACAAACAAAACAGCAAAGGAAAAAAAGTAATCTAATAAGACCAATAAAGTTTTTTTTGTTGAGCTTAAGTTTTTTAATCAAAAAATTTGTTTGAGTTATATAAATATGGGTTTTTGCAAATTTATACGGAAAAACTTTAATACACTTACTCTAGTGAATAGCAAGAAAAAAGAAGCACAGAGTAAAAATATATTTCCATCTCTCAGTGTATTACAGTATTAGTTATTAGTTATTTCGGGGAAAAGAAGAAGAAAAAAGAAAAACAACTCATGAATTTGATTTCAGTGCACTCACACACACACCGACTGTGTCTCTCGCTATTTTCCACTTGATTTGATTAGCATAACGTTATTAGTATTAATCACTCACAACACACAGTATTTTCGGGAATAGTTTTGATATATCGAAACGCTTGAACGCGCGCACACACTGTACTGTATGTATGTATGATAAGTGAGGTTAAGAAAACATCGAAACAATTTAATATTTTCGTCGCGCAGCTGTCACTCCAGTGTCTCTCATTAATATTAAATCAGATTTTTGCCTAAATATATATTTATGAAAAAAAACTAGTATTATGTAATAATAACAACAACCACCGACTTTCTACCATTAAATTTGAATTCAATGATAGAAAATATGGTGCAAAGGGAAGTAAATTCGCTGATAAATTTTCTTTCGGGAGAAATAACTTCAAGCTGACGACGACTATTGCTTGCAATACTGTGTATATTATTTTTGATAAGTAATTCGTGCGTCAATTCTTTCCTCAATAGTTCACGAAATCTTTTCTTTCTTTCTCTCTCTTTCTCGCTCCTGTGTTGTGTTGTCATTGAGAGTTAAAATACTTATTCTACGCTTCATTTATGGCGGAGAAAAAACTACGAGCTCTCTCTGGTCATGCATGAAACATCGAAAATCAATCGCCGAAAAGAGTGAGAGTGAAAGCAAATATTTGTTTAGAGCTTGAATATAGTTTGTGTGCGCGCTCTGCTCTGCGAGTATTCAAGAATATTCCGTTTTACTACTGATATATATAAATAAAGAAAAAAAGTAAAAGTTCGCTAATAATAGAGATTTAGAGTAATCACGACCGGATCTAACAATACTATATAATTCAGTATATGATGGACATGAGCGTTGACCTAACCTGTGTGCGTGTAATAAAAAAAGCAATAGAAATTGTTTTATTTATTTATTTTTATTTTTACTGGATTTTTTTGTTGTTTTTATTTCGTACGCGAGTATTAAACTTATACACACACGTATATAGATATTATCCAGCATAATATAATAAATTATTTATATAAGCGCACATTATTTTGCCGTTGCGCTGCTTATCTGCATAAAATATTAATAAAATTCGCGGCGATTTATTTAAATAATATCATACATATATAAATATATTCTAAATAACACGGTTTACACACGATTAGAATTTTAATGTTTAATATGTATAGCAGCAATAAAAAGAAATTTATCTTATGGTAATTATTATGGTTTTAGTATACAAATATATTTATATAAATATATAAAATTAATATTTTATCAAACCAAGAAATTTCTGAGAAAGAAAGAAAGAAAGAAAGAAAGAAAGAGAGAGAGAGAGAGAGAGAGAGAGAGAGAGAGAGAGAGAGAATTTAAATTCAAAAGTTTTTATGATAATTTCCCAGTATTTTATTTATATATATATATAGTTCGTTATCGATGAGAAGTCATCAAAAAAGTTTTTATGGCTTAATCATAGGAAAGAAAGAAATGCGCGCTGAACTGAACAACAAAAATGAGAAAATCCTACGCAAACGTAGTGTAGAAAGCAAGAAGAAGAAGTTTTTTTATATTTGAAGAATAAATAAATCATTAGTTTATTATATTATATTAAAGTGACAATTAAGTTTTCCACTCACGTCTATAGCATCCTTTTTCCTGCTATAAAATTCTGTATTTATAGAGAGAAAGAGACAGAGATTCGGTTATATTTTGGCTTATAAATTGCGTTACAAAAATACTATAATAAACCTTTTTTTATATAAGTATTTAAAAGTGTTATTTTTGTTTTGAATAATAGAGAAAATAATCAGTTTATATAAAAAAGTATAAAAATAAAATTTAAGGACAAGAAAAAGTTAAAGTTTATATAAGAAAAATCTGAGTTTAGTTGCCTTAAAGGCGTAAATCACGGGTGCATTGCTTCGCTATTTTCATTTAACTTATCTTTATTATAATTTTAGTGTAATAATAGTTTGTATTTTGAAAATAAAATACTAAACTAATGTTTTCATATAAGATGATGATTCGAGCACTTATTTTAATATTCTATGCTCTTATGCTCATCTTTAATGACTATAATTTAGATATAAAGGAATAATAATATTACTTGAGAGGAGAGAGAGAGAGAGAACTGGAAAGACACTGTTGATAGGAAGTATATAATTAATGATTTTAAAAAAATGCCTGAATGTCACACAATCATAAGTAAACAAATCACGTGTACCTTTGTATGCTTAAAAAACGATATAAACCTATAATTGTCAACAAAAATGACCATCTCATTGACAAAAGATTCTGTAGACTGGTTAAACAAAGGCTGATTATAATTGCCATTCAGAAGTAGTGGCACATGATCTGAATTCCTAATCACTTTACATTAGACCTGTGGCGAAGATCGTGGCCATGGTTCACATCTGCTGTCGCGCAAGACATTGTGTGTGTTTCGGGATATGATTCATATATTTTTTATTATTATTTATCACTCCAGGCATTAAAATATTATTTAACTAATTGTTTATCATTAAAAATCTACTTTTAATAATACTTATAATATATTTGAATACTACGGCACTTTTATGAGAGGAAGTTATTATTTCTTTTTTAAACATTTAATAGCTTTTTTTCTTTCTCTCTCATTCTCTCTTTCTCTCTCTCTCTCTCTCTCTCTCTCTCTCTCTCTCTCTCCTTCTCTCACTCATTCTCGTCTAATTATTACAGAATAATTATTTATGTTTTTGGATATTATTATTATAATAATAATAAAGCAATTATTTTGACAGAGAAAAGTAATTATTTAGTCGTAATTAAGGGGTTTTAGATACCAATATTTTACGTAATAATGAGTTCTTTGAAAAATTAGAAGAATTTTTTCTCGGTCTCACTCACTCTATCTTTATAACTTTACATTAAAAATTATAATAATGTGATTATATCTTAGTCTTATTAATTCAACGTGTGGTGTGTCTATGTGTGTGTTTTTGAACTTTAAAAACGTTAAGCTCATTGAATACTACTACTAAGTTACTACACTTCTCATATAATTCAAAGTTTTAGATTTAAATTAAACTAAAAAATTTTTATTTGGATTTGTTTATGGTTTTTATTATCGTTTTAATATCACTCCGGTATTGAAATTTGAACCATTATTTAGTCCTTGAATCTCTTTCTTTTTAATTCCTTTGATTATCGAGAGGTATTTTTTCGACATGTTAAACAACTTTTACTTTTTTTATGTTAATATTTTAGTACTTTGTGACTATAAGTGCGCTAAAAACGTTTTTACGCTCAGCATTAAAGTCACTTTTTATTAATGAATTTTTGATTCTATTGAGAAAGCAGTTTGCGTTTTGCTAGGCTAAAGTTAGCCAAGTCTACCACTAACATTAAAGTGTGTTATATATCGCCAACTTGTTTAGAGAGTGGTTAATTGAAAATTAAAACTTTTGATTCGACAAATACTGTAACAGTAGAGTAAGTATTTTGAACATATACTGGCAATAATTTAGTAAAATTAATATTTTTGTTGTTGGAACACATATTTATAAGACTTTATTTTAAACAACAATTAATACACAATTTCAGTGTATAATTATGTCTATGCCAGACACTAGTGTTTCGTTTACTTTTCAGTAAACTTTGTCAATGGCTTTATATTGAATGTGGCTTTATACTGAAATTGTGTATTAATTGTTGTTTAAAATAAAGTCTTATAAATAGACCCCGGATTTTTTGTTAAATCCAAAATCTTCTTGTAACAACAAAATTTTACGAAAAATCGTTTTTACAATAAAATTTTCAAAAAATGCCCTATACTGACAAAAATTTCGCATTATTACAGAAATCAAGCTATTTTTAAGCATTTATATCGATAAAATTTTAAATGACCCCTTACTAAAAAAGACTTTCCTAAAAAAAATCTAGATTTTAAAATTTTTTGTTTAAACTACCTATTATTTTTGGGCTAAAATCAGAAAAAATTGTCGCTGAAATTCAATATACATTTTACCAGGAATTTATAAAATCTATACAATTAATTTTTTCCTAGAAAATCAGGGTGTTGTTAATTGTATTTTAAAGGATTTGTTAGTAAAAGGGTAAATTTTTGTTTCAACAAAATATAGGAATTTTTCTAACAATAAAACAACCAAAAAGTCAAAATTGTTTTAACAAAAAATCCGGGGTCTACTTATAAATATACTGGCAAGCTTGTAATTCTAATAGTAATACTGTTCAAAACGTAACATATGACGAGCTGCTATGCATAAATTAAAATTGTAAACAATTTACAATTATACTCAACTTAATATAAGTTTTCATTCTCAGAGCAAATGTGAAGGTTCTCAGGTTAAACCGTATCCGTCCATTACCGCGAAACTCATTACAGCGAAATTCATTATCGCGTGGTCAATACAGCGATATATACATACTTTAATATTTAATTTAATAATTTAGTATTTACTTTAATGTTTGATTGAATAGATAATCTAAATTCAGGATTTTTGCTTCATTTTCTAATTATCCAATTGAAGCGTATAAAACATTGCAGTTAATGTGTTGCTTTTTAATTAATTTTTGTTTTATTTAAACAGTCTTGCCATTTATCATTATTTTAAACTATTGTGGTCCAAAATCTTTGGCGAGGGGATAGTTCTTTCATTTTTTTCTCACCTTTTGAGGTTCTAAACTCGTTTAATTAAAACGACAAGTTTTTCTGTTAAAATTTCTAGCAAAGTAAGTCAGAATTGCTAGTTCATTAAATTGAAAATTATTTAGCTATAATGAAATATTATTTTAAAATTCATTGGTGAAAGACAAATTTTTACAAATTTATAAAGAATATTACAAATATTCTGTCCTTGAAATGTCAAAAATATTCATTTTTAAAACATTTGTATTCTTTCGTAACCCTCCTTTTGGGACATCCTTAACCTCCTGATTAATTACTAATTCGAAAAATGTTCTAGAGGTTCATCCTCAGGGTCCAGGTATGAGGTTCAGTTCAAGCTTTAACTTTTATAGAGGTTCGAAGTAAAGGTTTTTAAAGGGAGGTTCAGGACCTCTGGAACTTGAATCTCATCATCACTATTTGTAAACCGAATCTATTTCGATAAAACATATTAATAAGAAATTAGGCATTTCCACTAAATAATGAATTTAATTTTTTCAAGAGAAAGATTGAATTTTTTTATTTAATCACAAATTAACTATTCTAATATCAACTAAAATTGTTAATACTATCAATTGTCTAAATTAATTATTGTTAACAAATTTCTTTTAATAGATCTATTTTGCTGATACCGTGAGGTTAATTATTATGACGTTTTGTGGCTAAAAAAACTAGTTTTTATATCGAATTAAGAGAGTGATATTAAAATAAAAAATCTAATTTTAATTTATTTTAATTTATTAATCAATTTTATATGCTTGTGTTTGATTTAGATTTTAATTATAATTTTTTTCATGAACAAATTACATTTATATTTTATTTATCACTTTCCAGTGTTCAATGATCTTAAAAAATGTAGTACAGGTTGGGTCTCCCAATGTTTTTTTGCCTTAATTACTTTTCGTCGAAACGAACATAATTCATTCAAAAGTGAAAATTAAAAAATGAATTCCAACCAAAAAAAGTTTTTGATTTCGTATCGGTTTCGGGGCACACACACACACACACACACACAAAACACATTTGCATTTATCGTCAAACGTGCCAAAGAAGTTTCTCTCAGGAAAATAAAATTTTCCCGATAAAAAATACTTACTAGATTGCGATGTCTAACTCGTTTTAAGATTTAACTTATTTTAATCATTTATTTAGTTAATTATAATAAATTTTATGTATGGTTAAGTAACATTTTTATCTTAATTCATAAGTTAAAAGTTATGTATAATTTTTTTATTTTTTATTTTCTCTCTCTCTCTCTCTCTCTCTCCTCGAAAAAATGTTTATTTATTAATGGAGTGATAACTGATTGCTTTAACATTTTGCTTTTATGCGCGCACAGAATACTCCCATAATTTGCATTGAAGTCTTGTTTAAATACAAGGGTAACCTAGGGTTAGAAAAAAATTCGAAATTGTTTTACAAAAATATTCTTTTTGTTGCTTACTAAACTTATTATTTTTTTATTATTAATAATAAAAAACTATGCACAGATATTATACGATAGAAATCTTATATATATAATTTTTAATTATGAGAAATTAATTAATAATAAAATTCTATATCACACAAACAAACAAACAAAACAGAAAATAAAACAGAGAATAATTATTCAATAATTGCAGCTCTAATTAAAATTTGTTAGGAAATGCATTAAAAATTATTTTTGCTGTCATTATAATCTTTATATATATATATATAAAAAAGTTAAATTGCGCAGAGCAACAAAATAAAATATAAAAAAAACAATAAAATAGTAGTGTATATAGTTTAACATATTCTCGTGAGATCTGCGACTTATAACCCGAAAAAAAAACCAAAAGTGTAGATGCCTTTTATAACCTTAATAGCGGGGGAAAATATTTTTATCATTTTGTTATGTAAGTAATATATATATATATAAGTGCACATTGATATATATGAGATAATATTTATGATGAAATCGTGTAATTAAAAATTTACTAAATATCATTTTATACTGGTTTTTTCGTGCTAATCGTTTTTGATATTAACCATTGATTTTTCGTTATCAATTAGTTATAGAATTTTTAAAGAACAAAATTCTTCTTCTAAAAAAATGTCACAAATGTCTTGATTTTATTTTAGCGCTCCTATCAGTACGAAATATCAATAACTAATTGTCTAAATAAAAATAGCACATATCTCTTTAAAAACTTTAATTGAGTAGCAAAATAAAGCTAATTAAATATAAGTTCATTCCTGACACAACATTTCAGTTCTAATTAATTTTTGTTAACTTTTTATTCCTGAATGCAAAAAAAAAGAACGAAGAAAAATCTATAGAAAACAGTTTTGTAAATCGACAGATAAAGTCAGCTTAGCATTTGTTTAGCCGCAAAGATTTAGTGTAAGACATGTATGAACTACAGTAAAACGTTATCAAAAAACATCTAAATAAAGTTATTTAGTTGTGTGTAATTTATATTACTTAACAGAAAAAATAATTCACATCTCACTGGGGTCTGTAGTCTGTAGTACACACGAAGACATGGTAATTCTTAAATTATATTGCATTTGATAGAAATTTGTTGCACAATATTTCTTTTAATACATAGCGCGCAGAGAACACACTAAAAAAATAATTGCTAATAAACCATTTTTAATGTTATTATTATTTGTATTATATATGGTAACTGTTCCTAAGAAGCATTAATATTATCATTACTGGTTTCTTTGTTTGTGTGGGTCGTATCGTAACCATCAATTTATTTTAGCCGTGACTTATGACATCACCAGCGAAGTAAATTCTTTTTAAGTTTTGAACTCTTCAAGAACAGAAACCCTTTTTCACTCGAAAACGTCAGAAACTTTTAGAGAGAGAGAGAGAGAGGGAATGCTGGAAAAAAACGTTTCATTATTCTGCAGCAAAAAATTATGATAATTACAAAAACACTTAACCGCCGAACGCTAGTTTCTTTAATAAAAAAATTGAGTTTTAAAATTTCGGTTAAAAGCTTTGCTCGCTTTTCTAGTGTGCGTGAGTCGTGTCTTAAAAACAATTTACTCTTTTTTCTTGGTATTCTTCTTCAGTTTTTAAGCAACAAATTTTTACAAAACTACGGAGAGAAAAGATAATCTCAGTAAAAACGTTTTTAAAACAGATCGCTTCAACAGATAAGATCACTTTAATCACTGCCTTTTAAAAGCAGTGTTTGCTAATGTTATTAAATCATAACAAAAATATCTATGAATCCATAGGCCATTGTTTATTATAAACAGTGTTTGGCCAGAAAAAGGTAGCACATCGGCTAACAATTCTAGGATATGTCACAATTACCATTCATTTGCTTTGGTGGCGCCAATAGCCAGCAGGAGTTCACTGAATTTACATCAACCAAAAGAGCTATTTAGCAAGTCTTTTCAGAAATCAGTGTTTTGGCAACAAAGCTAACAAGACATTTGTTAACCTTTCGCCTCATTCTTTTAAGCTCTCTCTCTCTCTCTCTCTCTCTCTCTCTCTCTCTCTCTCTCTCTCTCTCTCTCCACGCAATACGCTTATGCTTATATCAATGATCCGTTTCTTTAACTGTTAAATTCTTCTCAGCTTTTTCTCGCTGCTGTTAAAACGTTTTGACTTACGAGACCACACAAACAAAAAACCACGTCAAAAGTTTGTGTGTGTGTGAGTTTGTGCCTGTCCTTCGACTTTAAGCGAACGAACAAACCATTCTAGAAATTAGTATTGCGGGGGAAATGAAACATTAGCATTAAATGTTAGTTTTTACTGAAACATTTTTCACGGGAAAAGAGCTATAATATCTTACAATTAGTTATTTCTATTTTATTATTATTATTATTGCTATAAAGATTTTTCTTGTTTTTGTTTGACACTGTAATTACAAGTAAAATATACTGCTATTTAAATGAGTTGTTTAAGTAACATATGTCGAAGAGAGAGTTTTTTTTCGGATATAATATTACTACTGTTAGTAATATTAATCGTTTGTGAGACTCTCTTTCGCGTCATTTACTCCTAAGAATGTTTTTAGCGAAATTTCTTTACTTAAAAATTTTCGGTAAAATAGGAGCGCGCAGTAATCACTTGTACGTAACGCTTATTTCGCTGGTAAGGGTTAAACATTTGAAAAAATTTGGATGCAGCCCATCATTGGAGATTAAAAATTTTAATTTAAAATGATTCAATATTAATTTATGATATATTGAATAATGCATAGGAAATATTTAAATATTTTTTATTGTTATAAACAGTGGCTGATCGATCATTTTGAAATAATTTTTTTTGAAAACTCTTTGTCGTATTCTTAGTGTTAAGAAAATATGCTAAATTATTGCTCATACGTTGAACATGCAAACTGAACTGTACTGTACATTTCAAACTTCAAAATTTTAATAATTCCAAAATGACTTTAATTGTCTTCTTGCCAAAAAAAATCCTAATTTATCTTATTTTGGGAAAATATTCAAATTATATAATTACAGATGGATTCTATGAACTTTTGACTTTATTATTTTAGAAAAATTAATTTATGACAATGAGCTAAACATAAAATTCAGCATAAATTAAATAAACTAAAATTTATTATGATATTACTGTATTATTGAAAGTATTGCCGCAACAATAATCAAAACAACTCGCTTAAACAGGGAGTAATTATACTGAAAAATGAGATGACAATTGAGAAAATAACTACTACTAGACTCATTTAAATAAGAATAGGTTGTTATAAATAATTAATAATTGACAGCTACGTTATTAACACTGTTGTTAAGAGTGAGTAAGAAAGAGAGACAACTAATTATTTGTTTTATGCATTAAACTAGTTTATTATCTTTTAGTTAAGATAAGATATATTATATATATATATATATAATAAATATCTGTAATAATATACACTTGATATTCTTAATAAATAATTAGTCAACTAATTACCGTTTCCCGAGTGAAATTCGTAGACAGAAATTTTTTTTATTGATGTCACTCATAAATATAAAAACATTTATTAATAATTGATATAATAATAATTACCTATTATTGCGTTAATACGTAAGAAATATTATTTTTAATCAAATCAATAAAAAATAGACTATACATTTTTCGCCAGAAAAATATGAGATACCTTTGTGTGCTCGCCTTATTTTTTATGCACTCTTTTTTTCTGGAGTTTAAATGAAAATAATGGTTGTGACAATAAATTACAGTGCAGTGCAGCTCTTCTTCATCTTATCTCTCTCTCTCTCTCTCTCTCTCTCTCTCTCTCTCCCCATGAAAAAAGCCTATTTGTCACGCGTTGTTAATTTTTTTTCGCTGCGCAAATGAGCTCTTAGTTAATGAATTGTCACTTTGGGTTCACTTTGAGAACAATGTATATTTCTCTTTATTTTTATTTTTGTTTTTTCTTCATTCACTCTTAAGCCTATGCGATATATTTTTTTAAATACTGCACTTTCGTTAACGGCTAAGAAACATGCAATTTTGACTGTAAAGGCGGTAATTTGCAATCATTATCATAAGGATTCTCACATTTTGATTATAATTCATAGTATAATTTTCATTCCCACTTGTTTCTCATTAACGCTTTATACCAGCGCTTCATAGTTCTCGCAATATTTGCGCTAATATTTCATTCACTCTTTTTTGACAAGAGTTAATAATTATCGTAGTTATGAGTTAAATTATAATAAATTCATAAGAGTTTTTTTTTTCTGTTGGCATTGAGTTACTGTCAACTAAAATTTTCGGGAAATTACCTTAATTTTTTAAAATTAAATAACCCACTGATAGCGTTCTATAGAAAGTGTTTCTGTCCAAAAAAAAATCTATACAAAAAAAACTATATAAAATCACTTATAAAAACTTTAAAATTTTGTTAACAAATTATTCTATATATTGGCCTAAAAATCTAGAGTATTGAAAAAAAGCCACAATTTTTCACAAAATAAGCTCAGGTCTATTCCCCTGTTAAGCCACTCCCTTCAAGACTCCAAATTAGTTATGAATTTATAAATTTTACATCACATAAATAACCAAAAATTGATGACATTTTTCACACTTCTTGATTTTATGAAGTATAAAGCAAATGAAAAATTGGTTAACACAGGTCTTATAACACGTATAACTATTATGCTATTTGTGAGCGAATGTTACTGGCAATAAACACAAGTATTCACCAG
>JAQIVF010000125.1:0-34131 GCA_034698365.1 Steganacarus magnus
ATTTAAAAGCATTAATTTGGGTTAAACTTGGCTGAAGTTTCGAGAAGAGAAACTTAAATAAAAAGTATAAAGGCATACATTGTTTAACACTTTTTATCAAATTTTTAATAAATTAATCATAAATAATTTATTTGCCATTAAATGATGTTTTATTTACAAAATTTAAAACATCAAAAGCCGATCAGTTCATAAAAATTCAATTCCTAGAAAATTGTGGGTTAAAGTGTACTGCAGACGATTTAATCTTAGTCCTGTCAAGCGATGTATAAACTTCTTGAAATTTAAAAAATAATTATTGTAATTTATTTGATTAAAAATCATAGTTTTTTAAAATATAATTTTGACGCATTTTATTTATTTTTGATGTCAACCGTATAGTAGAAGCACTTAAAACTTTAATCTCTTATCTTCAATTTAACCTTAGCTTTAATCATTTATCCTAATACTGTGTAGAAGTAAAGTAGACGATAAAAATTAAAATCTATTTATTGTGTCTCACACTTTCTTTTATTGTTTTTGTAAAATTATGAATAGGTTGCATAATTGATTTTTTTGCATGATTGCCTTTTATTTAAATAAACATAGTATGAATAAATTACATTATTCTATAATATTTCCTTGACACGTTTAACTCGATAAGTAGTTCTACAAAAGTTAGATTTTCACTAAATCTATTGACATTAAAAACGACGACATACTTCGATACTCGGAATAACAACTCTTATTATTAAAATATTAGAATTAATTATCCATAATTTACGAAAATAATAGTTATGATTTATATAACTAATGAATTTGAATTTATTGAATTCAAATAAATTATAAAATATGAAACGAGAATGCCTTTTCGGTTTAGTCATCCCTATATTCTACAATATAATTATTTTACCGTATCTTAAAATTTTCGTATTTATTAAGCTTATCATAACTTCATAAGTTAAGAGGTATCAGTCGGAAAAATTTGGCATCATTTTATTTTTTCGTTTTTCCCACTTTTAACGCGTATTTTTTAATTACGAACAATTTTTCTGCGAATACTGTAATGAACTATTATTCGTTTGAATTTAACCCAAATTTATATATATTTGATATGACAGGAAGAATAATCAACGTTAGCTCTGTGAACGGTAGCGTTGCATATCCTGGCCTAAGTGTGTATTGCGCCACAAAGTTTGGCATCGAAGGCCTCTCCGATTCGTTACGCCTAGAAATGTTGAAATTTGGTGTCAAAGTAATAGTGGTTAAACCCGGAGATTACGCGTTGTTAACTAATATCGTGAACAATCACCACAGCAATAGTGAGCAAATGTGGCGCGAAATGGATGATAATAAGCGTAAAATCTACGGCAATTATTTCAGCGAATATCACAAATCTGTGATCAAAAATAAAGGTTACACGAGTCCGAAGTCGTTCGACAAATCGAGCTTATTTGCCGATTTCGAGGAATCGGTTTTAGCAGTAAATCCTCGATTATCGATAACTAGCGCTTCACTCGGTTATCGCTTGTTTTTCCACTGTCTTCACTTCACTCCAGACATTGTTCGAACCAAAGTTTTGAATTTAATATTTTCAAATATGTTTAAGTTTGACGTAAATCACTAAGTATTGATTGGTTAGCGCTATAAGCAAATAGTGATTCATAACTAATAGGCAACACATAGAGAGCAGCGAAAGTGTGTTGTACGGTATATTGTCTGATGTGTGGTTCGCAACCAATTTTTTTATTGCTTTTTACCTCAAATAAATCAAAACAAATGTGGAACAACAATAAATAACATTTAATAATCTCGACAGTAAATCTCATTAAAAAACAAATCTCAAGTTTTTTATATACTCATATATGCCTATAATGTAAAACACCTTATTTTTTGTATTAAATTTACATTTTTTAATACTATTTGATACGACACTTGAAATTTATTTTAATGTTTGTTTCTATTAACGACTATTAATGTTATTAAATTTTCTCTTTTCTATATGTTAAACCAAGTGATACAGAAGTTTATCTCAATAGAAAACTGTTAAACTAATTAAGTGACGCTTTATTGCTTTGCAACGAATTGCGTGTGTTTTTCGACGTTTTGTTAATCTATTGAATAATAAACAATATATTATGTTCACGATAACACAGTTGATATTTTATATAGCATTGACTGGTAATATAGCAACGCTCTGTGCGGTATTGCAGTTCAACTCTGCAATACACAGTTAAGTCGTAAATATAATAATTTAAAAAAATCAACTTTTGTTATAAATTATTAGGATTTAGTGGCCAAAAGTCTGAACAAATTAAAAAGCCAGCAACTAAGACGACAACATCGCCAAAAGCGTCAATTATGGCAAAGATAGAGATAGACGCTGGACAGTTTGATTTCTCATTGAAATTATACAAAACACTTTCATCGAATGCTAATTCAGTTGTGTCACCATTTTCAGTAATATCTGCGCTATCGATGACACTGTACGGCGCCAGAGGCAACACTGGCAGAGAGCTGTCAAAAGTGTTATTTGGCAAAGTTATTGAACAAAAAGATTACAGAGCAATGGTGCAAACTATTAAATCGCTAATTGATACTTCTGTTAAATCTAATGCAAAAGTTTTAAGTACCGCCAATTTTATATATAGTCACACCAAATATCCAATTTTGCCTGATTTTAAGCAAACGTTGGAAAACTTTTTTTACGCCAAATCACGCGAATTGGATTTAGTTGGTCATCAATCAGAAGCGGTCAAAATTATTAATAATGATATATCTGTGGCCACAAAAGGAAAAATACCGAATCTGATCGAAAGCATTGATCCATTGACTCGTCTAATTTTAACGAATGCCGTTTATTTTAAAGGACTATGGAAATCACCGTTTAAACCAAATGCCACCAAACCTGAAGAATTTACTTTAACCGATGGCAGCAAAGTTAATGTGAATATGATGTTTCAAAACACTAAATTTCAATATGGTTATAGTGACGAATTGAAGAGTAAAGCAATCGAATTGGCGTACGAAGGAAGTAATATCGCAATGGTATTGCTATTGCCAGACGAAGAAAGTTCATTGAAGGAATTAGAGACGAATCTTAACAGCGAGTTTCTTAACATATTGTTAAATAATTTAACGCCGGTAAAAGTTGCGCTCTCATTACCCAAATTTAAATTAAAATCGAGCCATCATTTAGTGCCAGCTTTATCTAAATTGGGAATTAAAGATGTATTCAGCTCTAAAGCGGCAAACTTTAATGGCATAACTAATCATCCGATGGGCCTTTTTGTCGGAGATGTTATACAAAAAGCGGTAATCGAAGTGAACGAAGAGGGAACAGAAGCCGCTGCTGCCACTGCTGTCATGTTTTTATCGCGTTCTATGGATTTTCCCGAAGAATTTAAAGCTAATCGTCCATTTTTATTCATGCTGGTCAGCAAATACGAGGCAAATAAACGGTTAATTTTATTTATGGGTGCTGTAAAAAATCCGAAAGCATAAATTTGTTGTAAACTAGAATTAAATAGTGTAATAAACAGTTAGTGATGAATATCTTTAATGAATATTTATTTATTGCGATTAAATACGTATATTTGTTTCAATTGTAATGATAATTGAATAATTAGTTTTAATTTTAGAGAATTATAACAACAGGTAAAGTAAACCTCACTTTAATAAAAAAAACATTTAGAGAACATTGTTTAAACCGAGATATAGAGTGACCTTAATATTGATATTTTTATTTAGTGGAATAAGGTATTTCAAAACACCACGATATAATCAAAGTATAAGTCATGTTTGTGTTGTTTGTGCGATTATATCAGAAAAAAATCTTTAATTGCACAAATATTTTCTCAAAACATTCTTAGAATAATAATAAGCTATTGATTACTCTCTATTCTCAGTGTTAATATTTAAACGATAGATCTATCAGTGGAAATCATTCGTAAAATTAGGAGTCAAGATCAGCAGTAGAGTACAGTGAGTACAGTGATATTTGATTAGTCTGTTTGAAAGTCTAGAGTCTATACCTCACAGTCAGTGTTGAAATATAGCAACATTATAAAAACAGTGTACTCTGTAAATGAGAAATCATATCACTCGTGATTAGTGTTGATGTTCAAAACAAAGTGCGGTCCAAACAAATTGTTATGATTCTATTGCCATTTAAATCCACGTCTAATGCTATGTAATTTAATAAATAGTTACTCTTATTTACATTTGCAATCAATATTATTAAGTCGTTAATTAATTATATTTAACAAATCGTGAATTTAGTAAAAGTTTAGTGCAATACAATATAGTTATATAAGGTTAGTAATTTTAATTAATTTGTTTTATTAATTAAGCTAATATAGTAAACAAAATAATATAAAAAACATAATAAGTTGAAATGACAAATCTATCAACAAATCGTATTAATCAATAACAAATCACAATAACATTATATTTACAGTATGATTATTAAAGCGATTTAAAGGCCATCAAAGATAGATGTTTCGCAGATTAGTAGGTTTATTGCCTTAATTATAATAATTTCGTAAACACTCAATAATCTACTGAACAAGTTTTGAGATTATAATTTTTTTATTGAATGTGATGTTATCTCAAGTTTATACTAAATGTATGCTACAGACTATTTTTAAATTTCGCTTAACTGATATGTTGATAAAAAAATCTACATCTACACCACTATAGTTTAATTTTATCTTTTTGCCATTAAGTTTATTTGGATTATTTTCTGATTGAATTTTCGTTTTTATCGACCAAATTAATTATAGTCAAGAATGTGACAAAAATATTATTTAAAATTTTCATATTGTTTTCAGACTATTTTTACATATATCATTAAAAATGTTCCATTTATATGTTTAGAGCGAAATGGTATAAATTTCTGGTTTTTCCGTTAATCGTTTATTTTTCCTCATAACTCATAAAATTTATTTTGCAAGCTTTGCTATTTAGTTTGATTATCTGCTTTTAATTGATACCAATAACATTATTATGTTTCATATTACGTGTACATTTCGAAAAGTTAGGGGCATTTTTTAAAATTAAGGTACTTATTATTGATATTTAAAAATATTAATAAATTGTTATAAATTAGTTATTTTGTTTTGATACATTAAAATATTGTCTAATAAGTGGTGATTTTTTTATTCATTATTAACAATGAATTTAACTGTGATGATAAGTGAGAAAAACACGTGCAAATTTTACTGACTAAGCTTATAATCTTACAAATTTTTTTAAAGTTAAATATAAAGGTGAGGCACGAGTATATGATATGATATTGTATACTCTTAACTCACGGTCAGGATATGACATGAAAGAGATAATTTATTGATAAGATATGATAATTATGCTCTGTTCAAACTTTTTAATTTCTGAAAATTTCTATTAAACTAACTTATAGTATATTTGAAATATTGAAATTTAAATCTAGTTAAAAAATAAATTTTAAATATTTAGAAAGTTTAAGCTATTTTTCTTTTATATATATTTATTTTAGAATTTTATAATTATTATAGGAATCATACAGTTATAAAAAAATCGTGAGTCAAATCGATGGCAGCATTAATTCGCCTTCTAAGTCATAACAATGGAAAGAACCCGAACATTTTATCACGAATAAAACCTTTCATAATTTATAACTCTAAATCATCGTTATCTGATGCTAATGTAACTCCGATTAAAAAAGTATTAGTTGCTAATAGAGGTTTGTGGCATAAACTTTTTGCTCTTTTCGTGACTGCTTTAAGTTTTTATATAATTTATTTTTATTAAATTGTAAACATTTTAATCACTTATTGAAATTTTTTCATTTCTGCATATCTATCCCTAAACCCATTTGCTTGCAAATCCGCACTATTTCTCCAAACTAGAATTATTAATTTATTTCGGAGAAATAAAAACAATCGTTGAACTTCCTTATATGAGTGAAGCGCATATTTCCCTTTTGTTTTTATTTTTAGACGCATAATTGTAAAATTTAATGAATAGGTGAAATAGCAATACGCGTGTTCCGAGCATGTACCGAATTAGGCATTCGATCGGTGGCGATATATTCGGAACAGGACAAGATGCATATGCATCGACTCAAAGCAGACGAAGCTTATCTCGTGGGCAGCGGTTTAACTCCTGTACAGGCATATCTTCACATTCCTGAGATCATTAAGATTGCTAAAGAAGCGCACGTCGATGCTATACATCCCGGGTATGGCTTTCTTTCTGAAAGATCGGACTTTGCAAGATCTTGTATTGATCACGATTTGCGATTTATTGGGCCGTCACCTAATGTTATGGCAAGAATGGGCGATAAGGTTGAGGCTCGAAAGGCTGCCATTGAAGCTGGAGTTAGAGTTGTTCCTGGAACTGACGGCCCAATTAATAATGCCAAGGATGCTCTCGATTTTGTCAAAAAGCATGGTTTGCCTGTAATATTTAAAGCTGCTTATGGCGGCGGTGGCAGAGGTATAAACTTATAGTAATGTCTTTAATTTTGAAATCTTATTTAATATTGTTTTATATTTATTTAAGGAATGAGAGTCGTCCGAAATTTGAATGAAGTCGAAGAAAACTTTGAACGCGCCTCATCTGAAGCGTTATCAGCGTTTGGTAATGGAGCGATGTTTATTGAGAGGTTTATTGAACGTCCGCGTCATATCGAAGTTCAAATTTTAGGTGATTTATACGGTAATGTTGTTCACCTTTACGAACGCGACTGCACTGTACAACGAAGGCATCAAAAAATTGTTGAAATCGCTCCGTCACCTAATCTCGATGCAGTCACCAGAGAAAAGATTTTAAATGATGCCGTCAAACTCGCTCAATATGTAGGCTATCAAAATGCTGGAACCGTTGAATTTTTACTCGATGAAGACGGAAGTTATTATTTTATTGAAGTAAACGCTCGACTTCAGGTCGAACATACTGTCACTGAGGAAATTACTGGTGTGGATTTAGTTCAAAAACAAATTAGGATCTCTGAGGGAAACTCATTGCCAAGTCTTGGCCTTAACCAGGAAAATATTCAAGTGCAGGGAACTGCGCTTCAATGCAGAGTTACCACTGAAGATCCCGCTAAAGGGTTTCAACCTGACACTGGAAGAATTGAGGTTAATTTATATTAATTGCTATTATTGACTTAATTAATTAACTAACTATGGTTTTTTGTAAATCGAACAATTTATGTAACAGGTATTTCGTAGTGGAGAAGGTTTTGGTATTCGCTTGGATGGCGCGTCAGCTTTTGCTGGCGCTATAATATCACCATATTATGATTCGCTTTTAGTGAAAGTGATAGCGCACGCCACTAGTATGAAGTCGGCTGCAGCCAAAATGAACCGAGCTTTGCGTGAATTTCGTGTGAGAGGTGTTAAAACAAATATCCCATTTTTATTGAATGTTTTGCAAAATGAAAAATTTTTAAAAAGCCAATACGACACCAATTTTATTGACACACATCCAGAGTTGTTTGTATTTAAACCGAGTCAGAATAGAGCTCAGAAGTTACTCTACTATTTAGCGAATGTTATGGTGAACGGACCGTCAACCATATTAGCCACTAAATTAAAGCCCGCAGAAATTGTTGCAACTGTTCCAGAAATAGACGAAGAAACCAGAAATATTATACCAAAAGGATGGAAACAAATTTTAGATGACGACGGACCTGAAAGTTTTGCTAAAGCTGTTCGAAATCATAAAGGATTGCTGTTGATGGACACCACCTACAGAGATGCGCATCAATCGCTTTTGGCCACAAGAATAAGAACGCATGATTTGTTACGTATCTCCGAATATGTATCCCAAAATTTTAATAATTTGTATAGTATTGAGAATTGGGGCGGCGCTACGTTCGATGTATCGATGAGATTCCTGCACGAAGACCCGTGGGAGAGGTTAATCAAACTGAGAGAATTGATACCAAACATTCCGTTTCAGATGCTATTAAGAGGTGCTAATGCTGTTGGTTACACATCATATCCCGATAATGTTGTATTTAAGTTTTGCGAACTGGCAAAACAGGCGGGAATGGATATATTCCGTGTATTCGATTCTCTTAATTATTTACCCAATATTCTCGTTGGAATGGAAGCCGCTGGTCAAGCGGGTGGTGTTGTTGAAGGAGCTATTGCTTACACTGGAGACGTTTCGGATCCTAAAAGAACTAAATATGATCTTAATTACTATCTTAAATTATCAGACGAATTAGTAAAGGCTGGAACTCATATTTTGTGCATCAAAGATATGGCAGGTTTATTAAAACCAAGAGCAGCTGAATTATTAGTTAAGGCAATAAAAGACAGACACCCGGATATACCTCTTCATATTCATACCCACGACACAGCTGGTGCTGGTATTGCTTCCATGTTGACATGTGCTGAAAATGGAGCAGATATTGTTGACGTCGCTGTGGACTCGATGTCAGGTTTTATAATTTGATAATTTCTATTTTTTAATGTCATGGTATAATAGCTTACAAAAATCAATGTTATAAAGTGTTCGGACAAACAAAAAAATATAAATTTAAATTTAAGAGATTTTGAAATATTTTTTTTTAAGTGACATGTAAATATTAATCATAGGAATGACATCACAACCAAGTATGGGAGCAATGGTGGCATCATTAGCTGATACTAAATTAGACACTGGGCTTAAGCTAAATAAAATAAGCGAGTATTCAGCATATTGGGAACAAACTCGAACTCTTTACGCGCCATTTGAATGCACTTCAACTATGAAGAGCGGTAACGCAGATGTTTATCTAAACGAAATACCAGGCGGACAATACACGAATTTGCAATTTCAAGCGTACTCTCTTGGGCTCGAGAAACAGTTCGAACGAATTAAAAAATGTTACGCTGAGGCCAATAAGCTTTTGGGTGATATCATTAAAGTTACGCCTTCGTCCAAAGTTGTCGGAGATTTGGCACAATTTATGGTTCAAAATAAACTGACCGCGAAAGACGTTGAAGATAAAGCCGAAGAATTAAGTTTTCCGAGTTCTGTTGTTGAGTTTATGCAGGGATTTATTGGTGAGCCTCACGGAGGTTTTCCCGAACCGTTAAGAAGCAAAATTCTTAAGGGATTGGCGCCTCTAAGTGGCAGACCAGGACAGCATTTACCACCACTTAATTTTATACAATTGAGAGATGAACTTATAGAAAAACATGACTTACCAATCAGTGATTACGATGTTATGAGTTCTGCTATGTATCCGAAAGTATGTGATGATTTTATTTCGTTCAGACAAGAGTTTGGTCCCGTAAGTCTTCTCGACACCAGAATATTTTTGACCGGTCCTAAAGTCGGAGAAGAATTTGAAGTAAGCAGTTATTGATGTTATGGCCAATAAATTTGTTTATAATTATATGTTTTATTGTGTTGTGTTTTTAATCATATTAGATGTCGAAAAAAATTTTCCTAAAATTATTACCATTTTAATACTCGATTGCTAAATATGTTAAATGCTCGACAAAATTATTAGCTCCTATAAAATTATAATTCAATTATTTTTCAGGTGATTCTTGAAAAAGGAAAAACTCTTCATATTAAAACATTGGCGGTGTCTGAAACCAGAACTAAAACCGGTGAAAGAGAAGTGTTTTTTGAACTTAATGGACAATTAAGAAGTTTTTTGGTGAAGGATAAGGCAGTTACTAAGGTTTTATAATACTTATATCATTTTATAGAAATCATTTATCACTTTCTAAAAATATTTAGGAAATGAAATCAAACCCGAAAGCATTAAAAGGAGTGAAAGGCTCGGTCGGCGCTCCAATGCCTGGAACGGTGTTAGATGTGAGAGTAAAAGAAGGCGACAAAGTTGAAAAGGGAAGACCATTAATCGTGTTGAGTGCTATGAAAATGGAAATGATTGTACAGTCACCTGTTGCCGGAACTATTAAGAGAATAATAGCGCTTAAGGATATGAAGCTAGAAGGAGACGATCTTATTTTAGAAATAGAACCCGTTTCTTAAACTATAATTTAATGACATTTTTTCGCATTTAAAGTTAAGATCTGAAAGGTGTTGTTCGCACGCGACAATTTTAACGCTAAATTCGTCTTTCATCGACAAAAAAATTTCAATCGTGTTTTATTTGTGTTATTATGAATACATAAATATATTTATAAATTCGAGAAATTTATTTTAAAATTAGGATTCTAATTATTTATATTTGTTAATTGTTTTTTATAGTTACTATACAGTATAAGACTTGTATACCACTTATAATGATTATTTAATTAAAAAAAATAAAATAATTTTTTATTTAATAATAGCATGGATTAAAAGTAACCCAATGAGCGGTTTTTTTATTTTTTGCAGTGGAATGAGAGGTAAAAAGCGATTTATACGTTTCGCTGGCATTCGTGTCTTTTGCAATCGAATAACCAGAACTAGATTTTCCTGTCAAAAGCGAAGACGAAGACATTTTTGTTACTGAATTCCCATTTGAAGTCACTGTGGAAGATGGTGTTGAAGATGATGCTGAAGAAGTGGAAGTAGAAGCGATGGCAGCTTTATCTTTATCTGAATGATTTGATTCAGTGTTTGGCTCAATAGCTTTCCGTTTTTTGCCTTTGTTTTGTTGCTTCGATTTCGCTCGTCGCTCATTCATTCGCTCTTTCAGAGCATCTAATTCTTCTTCGCTGCCATTTAAAATAATGACGTCACTCTCCGAAAACTCTTTACTGCATTTGTGGCATTTATCTGACTTCACTTCTTTGATCGCTCTCTCGGACATAACGCAACCACACGTACGGATGTAACAAAATTTATAATTACCTGTAAAACATTTAACGGTTATTTAATTTAAATTATTAAATCATTTCTAGCAAACGAACCATTCATCTCTAGTCCAACGATCGGACAAATGAACATCGAGTCTTGAGTTTGTTCGTGTTCAGAATCTTTTTCAGAATAATCTGATTTTTCGGTCAAATTGAGCTCAATTACATCTTTTAAACTTCTGATATGATTAACTAATTGTCCATTTGGTGACAATTGTTTGTTCAAAAGGTACTCAATAACAGCCTCTTTGTTATAAAGTCGTCCCAATTCGCAGCTTACGATTGGTTTTGTCAATTTATTGGAACTGATGGCGCAATGTCTCCATTTAGCCATCAATTCCGCATTTTTGTCCTTTTGTTCGCGTTTTCGTTTGGTTCGAACCAATTCATCACGTTTTGGAATCGTTCCGCCATCGCATCCCATCTTTAATTCGATACAAACTCGACTGATAAATCGTATATTATGTCCCAAATTAAATATATTATTATTATCAAATCTTGTTATGATACTTCACTTCAAACACCATTTAATCACTTATAAAGTGAACGCAACACTACTTTAGTGACATCTGTTAGATATATTATTTATTAACAATTATGCGCTAAACTTGATTTTTCTATTAGTTTTCTATTGGTTTGCTATTTAACGTTATACAGTATTGGTAATCGTTACAAATTTTGGAATCAGTAAAATAATTATTGAAAAAATTAAAACAATGCGGAAAAATTAATTCAATTTATATCAAATGTTGATTATCATGTAAAATTCGAATATTTATTATCATTCACATATGTTTCCAGTCATAATCTGTCGGTCTGCACTGAATGAGCATTTTATAAACTATTAATCGAGCGAATAAAACAAATTAATAAATTTTAAAATTTATATCAGATCAGCTTTTATCAAACCAACCAACAGCTCTAATTTGATTTTAAATGTTTTATTTTTTATAATACTAGAAAATTTATTTATATATGAAATGAAGTTAATAACAAAATCAGTGTAAACAATAACACTTGAAGTTACGATTAACATAAGTTATAGAATTAAATATTAATTAGAAAACGCAATATTTGCTATAAAACCATAATATATAACAGCACAATCTCATTGATCTTTAATATATAAGGTATTTTTTATTCTGAAAATCCAATGAAAAACTGATTGAAAAGCATTAAATAAGCGTATTCTCACATTACAATAAGTTTATAGTAATTTTAATATCGATTAAACATTAATTTTTTAATTTTTATTTTACTGCATCTTTTTTTCAAAAATTCATTAATTCATATAAAAACATTAATTTATTACAGTAATATGCTATAAAATATTAGAACTTAACTTGATTCTAGATTTTATTAAAGCCTATGTGTCAGTATTTTGATCTATAAGTAAAGTGTCTTTAATATTCCTATGAATGAATAAATGATTACAATTGATGTGACTGTTGTCCATTACTAATTCTAACACGCATATAAACAGACTCCCATCTGAGTTTCTACAGATAATTTTGTAAAAGTCAATTATTTCCAAAAAGTTGGGCTAAATATCTGAGACTATTCCCACTTAATCTTTAAAAGAAATTTGTATTGAAATTTTTTATAAATATAAATTGAATTTATTTTTAAAAAATGAAGAAATATTTTAATAAGTTTAAAACACCGAATATCTAAAATCATAACTTCTTTAAAATTTAAAAACATAAAACGCGACTAAACCTAGATTCTAGTGACTGATACTGGAAAGGTTATAACCTACTCCTTCAAAAAGCTTAAGACTTTAAGTTATAGTTTCATTAATTAATAAAACATTGGTATACACTGCGCGTCCTCTCAACAGCCAGAATTTCCATGGATTTTGTTGAAAAGTTTGGTATAGTTCCACACAATTGAATATTATAATATTTTATGCCACCAATTGTAGAGTAAATCGCGACAATATTTTTGTTTAATCTTTTAAATTTAACGAAAATAAAAAAATTTTAAACACTGATAAACAATGCTTTTATACTTTTCAGTACTCGCCATCATTTCGTGCCTAAGATTTGATAATAATACTTGTCAATATAAATTTAAAATTTATTAAAGTATTTTTATATTCGCGTAAACATAAAACTTAGAATTTGGATGACTTAAAAAATTATTCTCAAATTTTTAATTAAAATGTGAAAAACTTTGTTTAGTTTCAGTGTTATCGGACCCTAAAATTGTTTTAATTAATAGAATACTAAACAGTAATAATTGGAATTTATTTGTATATTTAAATTAATTCAAAAATCTTGAGGTCCTTTCGAAAAGGCCTCTATTTAGAAAACCTCGACTTTTATCAAATTTATAAAACTCTAGACTACCTCTAAAAGCCAAAAATCTGAAGGTTCAAAATATCAAACTTCACTTGAGTTATCTAAGTTTCTCTTTATGTCGTCAATTTTGCCTTTGAGAGCATATCTTTCGGTCATTAATATAATAATATACTAAAAATGTAAAATTTTAAAAATTTTATTTAATTATTTTAATTAATTGAACGTCTAAATTAATTTTAATTATAATCTAATGTTATTTATTCTTAATTGTAGTGCTAAAGATTTTTCTATAATTGGATTTAGGCATTCGCTCACGTTTTGGTAAGTTATGTTTAATAGATATAATTTCTTTTAATATTAAAATTAATATAATTTTACTTTGGTTGTACTCTGAATGCTATTACCTATTTTTAAATATTTTTAAATTCAGTGAAATATAGCATTAGTTTTCATTTCATAGAAATAACACCACATAACAAATAAATTAGTAAATGATTCTAATCCATAACCAAATAAAATTTTCCACTTATCTTAACGGTAGAAATTTATGTTTCAACTAAAATCGAAATTTAATTAATTTGATATGACAAAAGTTTTGATTTTTATTATTTAATGAAATATAATTATTGGAGGAAAAGCGATATCGAAATTAGTTCGAAGCAATTAGAATGAATTAATAATGTATAAAGATATTGAGATCAGTATATTTTACTGAAAACTAAGTTAATTTTGCTTTAAATAAATCTAATATTAATCGACCAAACTCTATATTTTAAAGCATAAACGTTAAATTTTAATAATTGTAAATTCTAAAAGTTTAATTCATTTATTAAAATATTTAAAATACTAGAGTTTCAAGATAGAAGTAATTTTTGTAAATTAAAATAAGATAACTAATAACTTATTATCAATTTTTAGTTAGATTTGCTTCGAGCGTTAATAAAAAAGTTTACTTCTAGATTATTAACAAATTATAAATTAGTAAAATATAAAAATAATATAAAACCTTAGTAAAAAAGGTATTAATTTCGGCAATTAATATGAATTAAAATAATCGAAAAATTAATTCAATTTAGTTCTGTTTAATTATGAAAAAAATTCAATGCCGAAATCAAACACATTAAAACAAGTGCTGCAAAACATTAATGATAACAAAGTCCCCAAACAAAAAACATTTCGCACGCAATCGCATGCCTCGCCTTCTGTGGAGGAGTCGTGTGTATCACATGTCACCCATTCACAACTTTTAATAAATATAACCACCGAAAATTACACTGAAAAATAGTAAAAATTTTCAATTCATTAATTACGAGATTTTTAAAACGGCTTTTAAAAATTATACTGTACTTCTATTTTAGTTTTTTTCTTCTTCAAAAATAACATTATCGTCGATAGAGTACCGATACATTAATAAATGAGTTGTTAAGTGATAAATGCGCTTAAATTTCATAACTACCTGCAATAAAATAAAATAAAATCACTGATTCAGTTTTTTTTTTCCAAAAAACATTTCCTCGTTCCTTGAAGTTCTTCGAAATTTTGAGTATAGCTAATAAATATCATTAAACATTTTTGGTGCCCAACTCTTTTATTTGCAAAAAAATTTACGATCAAATTTAAATTTTATGGACTTTTATAAAAAATTTTATCGCCACATAATATTCATTAACTTTTCTCACAAAAAAGGAAATCTAAATACAGTTACTGTAACAAACAGACGGTATAGTAGTTGTCGAGAAACTCGAGATTTCTACTTATTTGAACACTACATATGCACTATTATTACTCGATTTTGAAAACAACAGAATAATAGTCCATCAAAATTATGTATTAGTTTAAGAGAGAGAATCTCAAATTTTAAAACCGAAATTTTTTTCGTAAAAAAATATTTATTTTGAAAAACTTTTTAGAGATCGGAAAAGTACTAAAACTCATTTATTTAAATTCAAATATTAAATGATTTATACGATGAGTGTTTGGCCTATTGATGAGCTCGAACTTTGAAGATCACTGCTTATTAGGGAAATTAACTTAAATAGCTGCGAGTTTTACCTTGAATTGCATACTTTTGTATTGGTTTAATATTTAAGAAAATTTTTTCCTTAGTATAATCCTTAGTCATAACCAAACATAAAGCAATAATAAACTTACAGTTAATTTTCTTTACTAAAAACAATTACCGAAATACCGGCATTCAAGTTTGTAGTGTTTTTTCAAAAATCAAAGCAACGTTAAATAAATAAATTTGTTTGAACATTAACAGAAACTATTAATGCAAATAATGAAAAACAGTGTGTCCTAAATTTACCCCAACATTTAACGTAATTCATACAATGTGTGCGACAGAATAAAAAAATGATAATATGAAAAGTGAACGCATTTAATGCGGAGAACAAACAACACACACCACACACTCACATAGGGAGTAAATTTTGTTATAGATATTTGATTTCAGGCATACACTCAGTACATTGAATAAATGTATTTGCCTGTGTTATTGTAAATTTTTATGCGTGTGTTCGACAGTGATTTGTCTGTATTTCGCACACAGACTGTAGTTATTCAGTGCACACCATTGTAGAGTCTCTAGTGAGACAGTAAGAGATACATACATATATTTTCAGTTTCACGTTAGACTCTCGCGTAAGTCGATTACTCGTAATAGTAATCGCATCAATAAATACCATTTAAACACTCATTTCTCTTTCTATCTCATACTGTCTTTCTCAAAATACGACTCTCTTATAATCATTTATTAGTTAACATTTCATTAAATTTAGATTTATATTTAAAGCGATCATTTAATTAAAAGTAAAACTCATACTATTTTGAACTGTTTTGAAACCAACCATTTTTATTAAATATACTACTGATTCGAGAATAACTATTTATTATTATACTAAAAATAACATTTAATATATTCGAGTGCAACCAAATTATTTCAGTTTTTTTAATTAAAAAATCGTTTAATTGTATCAAATTATTAATCCGTTGTTGTGTCCACTATTTTTTGTTAAAAACAGTTTTAAACAGTTTACTATAATTTTGCAACGAAGAGAGTCTTTGCTGAGTTGAAAATTAAGTTTATTTGTTCGAAGAAACGCAGAAAAATACAATTCTCGTAAAATATTAGTGATTAATTAAATAATATAATAATAATAATATAATAGCGTATATATATTGAAATCTGCAATTGTTATATAACACCCATTATGTTAATGACATATGACGTCAGAAGATCGTCTTATTGTGGCGAAACATACGCGACGCTCACCGATAACATGGCGACGCCGTCAACGGTATCATCACTGGCAGGTGTTAATGGTTGTCAAGATGATATTAAAGACGTTAGACAGAGACAATTAGATAATGATTTAGAGTTAAGTGCCACCAAAAGATCAATTCACTCGTCGGGTATGTTTATATCACGTGTGACTTAATATTAGTTAATATATAAGTGTTTGTTAACTGACGCCACAAACGCCAGCAAACTGTAAACATATCGCTATTTGCAGCCATTTATATGTATTTAATGTTTATTATTTGTGTTGTTTATTGTATATAAATGCGTTGATAATTAGTATTAAATGCTTGATTTGTATGCAAATAGCGAATGTTTCAATGTTTGTGTTTAATAGTAATGGTATGCATTCAGATTTAGTGTTGACGTGTTTTGGGCCATACAAGCAATACAGTCACACATACCGAACGAACGTATGATATGACCCCTATTTAAATGCCTCACACATCTCTCGCTTTATTGAAACTCCTTTTCCCTATTTTTCTGTTCTCAAAACACAGCAAACATTTGCCGGCGATTTCACTGTTCCGATCGGTTTGTCAACCATTGTTGTCGGCGTTGAGCCGTTCGCCACTTTTCAGAGCTAAATAATAATAATAATAATAATAATAATAATACGGGTGTTTAGTTTTCCTTACTGTCGATTCTTTAATTTATTAATGTATATGCATTACATAAGTGCATATATGCATATATATTATAAATACATAGTATATATATAGATATATGACTGCTCTCTATCAGGGAAGTAATGACTGCAATATCATTGAAGACATCTTTCCTGTGGTGAGACTTGAAACGAATATTTTGCTATAATATATTATTTTACGTGTTTATTAAAAACTAAAAATTATTTCGTTTTCAGAACAAATATTAAAAATGCTTTTATCCTTAATGTTTATATCCTGAAACTAATAAAAAGTTATTAAATATTTGTGGATTTTTTTTGCGCAAATAAAAAACTATTTGTTGTGTCGAAAAATATGAGTGAATGGACAGTAAAATATTATAGTATTAAAAAACTACTTTAAAAAAATGTTTCGGTGTTTTTCGCTATACGTGCCAAATAATCGCATAGCTATGGGCTTTGCCCTTCAAAAACTCCCCCCATTTTGATTATTTAGACATACATTTCTTAACATTTCATAAGACAGTCATCAGTAGTGATGACATTTTTAATAGTTATCTATAAGTACTTTATCCTTTTTCGCGAAAAAAATATTAAGTCTATCTGCTCTCACTCTGAATGAATTTTGTTTTTATTTTATAAAGCATTTATTTCTTGACTCTTGATTTTTTTGTCAGCGACAAAATGAAACCACTGTGCGATACATGATGTGATAAATAAATCATTTTCTGTTAACTGTTCATTAAATGATTGCGCGTAATTCATATGTTGTTTTCATGTATTATGTTAAGTAAGTGCTTAAATGCTTGTTTTTTTACGTGATTTGTCCTTTTATTTGTTTACTTATTTTTAAAGCCATTTTTCCTTCTTTTGAAATGGAAGCATTGATTTTTTGAGAACTTAAGAAATATAATTTATTATTTTAATTTGACATATTGATAAAAAATTGACTAATTATTTTAGAATTAGCTCTAATTTTACTTTTTTCCCGTCGAAATAATTATAGAAGTTATTATTTTTGAATATTTAACTGGAATTTTTTTTAAAAAACTTATTTCCGATTCTCTTGAATATGCGCTGTATATGGAATTTTTTTTTGGAAAATTTTACCTTAAAATTCTAACTTTTAAAGTGATTTCTTAGATAACATAAACTATAAGTGGTGATCGTATTTAGACAATAACGTGATGTATTAGCGTATCCGACATTTAAAGGTAAAATTTCTAAAAATATGTTCTCATGGGATTTATAAATAAGGGATCGAGAAGTTAAGCTCTAAACACTAATATTTTCTTTAATGAATCTCTCGCCGTTTTATAACTTATAAATTTTTTATAATTTTGTGTCATTAAAAAATTTCGCTGTAACGCGCAAAAACAAAACTAAAAATGCTATTATAATAAATTATAAAAAGTTAAATACTTTATAAAAAAAAACTTTCTCGCAAAAGGAAATATTATTGTTTTATCAGATGTTTAGTTGGCATGTAATGTTTTTTTGGTGAATGGTATTTACAGTACGTATTTTGCCAAATCCACATGTCTTTCGTTTGAAATAGATATTTTATCCTTAGTATTAATCGTTTCTTTAGAAATTCGGTTCATTTTTCGCGTTATTTTGTAATTTATGGATGTGAATGCAGACTTAATTAAGCAAAATTAATTGCACGCATTTGGACTGTATTTGCACCGCACATGAAATGCGAAATGAAAACAACGAATTGCTGCCCACTAGTAATACTCATCACAACCGTTATAAGAAATGATTTATGTTGATCTATTAATACAGAATAAATTAGATTATATTGAGCTGCTATTCTTACGGTATTAACGCGAGATCGTGTAGAACTTATATAACTAAAACTCGCAACAATAATAATGTGTGTATTCGCTATTTAATAATAATATGATGATATCAAGGATCAATAATTTGAGTAAAATTAATTTTTTTACTCGGCTTTCTTGAATTTTATCAGAATCTTTTTATGCATGCGTTGTCGTTAACACTCGACAAATAACGTGATAAACGAAAATTCTATGGTTATGGCAAAATGCATTCTATAATAGCTTAATATACTGTACGGCTAAGCATCTCATATGAATATCTGTAATTGACAAGATTATTAAACTGTAAACTAAAGTAACCAATCGAGTATAATAACGCCAATAATATTTAGTAATAAAGTAAATATAGCGTATATATATGTATGTATTTGATTAATATTATAAATAGAATCACAATTTCTCGATAGAATCGAAATTCTTTGCCACAAACTTAGTCATAATATCGCGTTTTTATCAGTCGAAAGTAATTATCAAAAATCATGCGTATTTTATTTCTAATCGAAAGAAATTCATACAACGTTTTACTAAAGAATTATTAAAGTTTTTTATATTTGGTCATTCAATGTTAAAATAATTGAATTAATTATTAATAATGAATTATCTTGTCCTTGATTTAGGAATAGTAATAATTTTAATATATTTGTTGCCAATAATTTATACATATTTTAAATATTTTTGCATTTGAGTCTATTTTTGTTTAAATTGTTTATTTGGCTGATATTCGTCATGTAAACTAACAATAAATATAACTTTAGCTTATGATCATTACAAATATTCATTCAATTCATAACAGGGAGAGAACAACACTTAAAATTCATTTATTTGATTAGTTAATAGACTTATTTTCATGAATAAAAAATTTATTCGATGTTTACTTAAGTTAGATATTTAAATAATCAAAAGTTTTTGAAGTTTTTTGGTTTAGGCTGCGTTATATAAGAAGTATACGGGTATTTAAGTGAACGCAATAGTAGTTTTTCAGCTCATGTTCGAGGAAAATGTTGTCATAAGCATGACTTGTTTAGAGGCTTTTGCTCGCATTGCTATCCAGTTATGATCATTGGCGAACATAGTGAACATAGTGAACATACTGAACAGAACATGTTGCAGTAAAAAACCTTTCAACCATTTTCCTTTGCTTCATCATTTCAATGTTTTTTTAGATAATTTAAATCGAAAAAATACTTGTCCACATGAGATTAAAGTAAGATTACATTTAGTTATTAGTAGTGATAATAGAGAATAGGAATTAATATAGTCATTACATTTATATTTATTAGCTTGTAATGCATATACTTATCAGTGTATGTATGTATGATACTTTTCAATGCATAGCTTATATATTACTGTACATTTACTTTTCCATTATATAAGATATATAATGCTGTATATATCAAGTATATATATATATACTTTATATATTATATACGATTTTATATATTAGTTGTGCGTTAAATGTTGATTACATAATCACTTTTAAATATATTTTTGTTTTGTGTTTAATTTGTAGTGTTTGTATGTGTGTTTAAAACGCTACGATTCTATAAGTGACTGATGCTATAATACTGAATGATAGCGTCACACAGAATGCAAACTAGAATTGACTGTATTATGCCCTCATTGCTCTTTGATTGAGTTCAACACCAAAAACTGCATTATATTTAAACATCTATGAGGTTATGTTTGTCTCTTAAATATGCGGCGTATTTTATTTGCTTTTGATTAGTTGACATTACTCATGGTTTTTATTTGTAGGCCATATTGACATTTAAAATAGATAACTGTTATGACTATGATTATATACGCCATATGATATCCAACTATGTTTGCCAATACCCTATGGATTCCAATTGTAATTCATATTATTTTTATATATTAAACTATTATTTTCATTGATTATTATATGGTTATTGGTTTTAGAGAAATACGCTAATTTATTGATTGACCCTAATATGTATGATTGTCTATTTCAGATGGTGTACAACAATTTTGGTTTAGCAACGAGCAAATGAGCTATTCCCCAACATCACCGCAAGGTATGTCATTCTCATTGTAGTGATAGTTGTATAGTGATGTGTCTGTCAGTGACTGTGTCTGTGTCCGCAATCGTTATACTAATTATCAGTCATTTTATTATTTGCCTTATTGATTGGCTTACAACTCCATTTTATAGTTATATATGCAAGTTATTAAAGCTATTTTGATTTTTAACAATGTCTGTAATAATAAAATATATGACCTTCAATATTAAGTACAGAACCTATTATTTAATTGTTTTGTCGAATTATTGTTGCTCTCAAACACATTAGATTCACGTATGATTGTGTCGCGATAATTAGTTTTTTAATGATTGATTCGCAGGTGGAAATAATGGGCAAAGTTATCATTTCAAGATATTGGTGCCCGCAGTGGCAGCGGGTGCTATTATCGGTAAGGGTGGCGAAACGATAGCTCAACTACAGAAAGATACTAATGCCAGAGTGAAGATGTCCAAAGCCAACGACTTCTATCCCGGTATTAATTATTGCTCATGAACATCATTTATATATGTTTGTATTAAAATTCATTGACTTAATGTATTTGAAATCAGGTACAACGGAACGAGTGTGTCTAATATCAGGTTCAGTTGACGGCGTCCTTAGAATACACGAGTTTATAATGGAAAAAATTAAAGAAAAACCTGATCCTAACGCAAAGATTGCTATTGATTTTGATCATAAGCAACCGGCAGAACGAGAGAAGCAGGTAATCATTGCATTTTATTGACGCATTTAAAAACAATTACTAAATAAAGGTTTATTAAATTTCGAAAATGTAGGTAAAAATATTGGTTCCTAATAGTACTGCGGGTATGATTATTGGCAAAGGGGGTAGTTTTATAAAGCAAATTAAAGAAGAGAGTGGAGCATATGTACAAATATCACAGAAATCACGAGATCATGCGCTCGCTGAGCGATGCATTACTGTCATCGGAGAAATAGAAAATAATAAGAAGGCATGTGCAATGATAATATCAAAAGTAGTGGAGGATCCACAGAGCGGAAGCTGTCTGAACGTGAGCTACGCGGACGTGACGGGTCCGGTCGCCAATTTCAATCCGACGGGTTCTCCATACGCCAACGCTGGAAATTCTAGTGGCGGTAACTCAGCGGTCACTAATAGCAATCCTAGTTATAGTTCGAATGGAAGTCTAAACAGTCTGAGCCCAACATTAACCAATAGTTTTAATAGTCCTCAAAATACTGGTACTCCCGGTGGAGTTATGCAGTTTAGTAGTGTCGGTCTAAGTCCTGCCGTTTCAAGTGGAAATCCCGCTCAAATGATTGAAAGTTTACGCGCAATGTTACGAAGTTGTGGTTATACCGAAGAAGCCGTTTCCGAAATTTGTTCGGCTATGAACACACTGGCAAATTACGGTATGTTGGGTTTAGGACTTGGACTCGGAACTGGTATGTTTAACTCAGTGAATGGTGCACCAATGATAAGTGGTTTAAGCATGGGTATGGCTGGCACTCCCACTAACAACTGTGGTATTCAGATGAGTGCCGGACAGAACGCAACATTATATACATCACAAACCGCTGGTGTTCCGGGTTTAGACACATCTGCATGCAATAACGTTGCCGCCACATCAGCCGGCACTGGTGGCAATGGACTGTTCGGTCCAGTCGGCTCTGTCAGCAGTGGCATGTCTGGAATGGGTATGAGTCACGGAGGTTTTGGATCACCAACTGGTACTCGTCAAGATCGTCTCACTATGCCTGATGGTTCAGTTTTTGATCCATTTCGTCGTTCATCACCATCATTAGGTTCTCCAGGGACAGGTCCTTCCTCAGGACCGCCACCATTGCCTATTAACAATAACTCATTTGGTCTCGGAACCGGTTTGCATAGTCCTGGCTCTATGCGCAAGAGTCCAACGCCTTCGGATCAGTCTGAAGGCACTGCAAAAATAGAAGTAGAAATCGGGGATAACATAGTTGGTGCAATTTTGGGTCATGGAGGCAAGTCGTTGGTCGAAATTCAACGGTTAAGTGGTGCTAATATACAGATATCAAAAAAGGGAATCTTCGTTCCCGGTACCAGAAATCGCATTGTGACCATTACAGGATCGCCGAATGCTGTGCAAACAGCGCAATATCTAATTGAACAACAAATCGCTGAAGAGGAAACCAAGAGAGCGCGACAGAACGCCACTCTCGGCACTGTTCTCCGCTAATTATACACCGCTTTCTGTTTAGTGACGTGTGTTCAAGGAATCTGTTTTCATGTCAACAATTAGTGGTCATGTCAAATGTCAAATCGACTATTATTAAACATTTAATCTGCAAATCACACTTCAGTTCAATTGACACAGTCTTTTCCTCTTTTACGATAAATGGCGACATCAAACAGACTTTTTTCAAAATATGAGAATAATTCGGTGATATATCAACGCATACTTCGATTGCCACTACATTAACACAAACATACACTTAACATTTTAATTATTCGTTAGGTATATATATATATATATTAATATATAAATTATGATTATTGCCAATACACCAGACATTTATTGGCTATTTCTTAAGAAAAATATAATTATGAATTATTATTATTAATTAAAAATTGTTTTTAACAAAATGTCCCCAAACCCCATAACCCTTTAGCTATTTGGCTGCAAATGCATATATATTGACCCGTCATATTATTTAAATTTATATTAATTATTATTATTACTAGATTATATTATTATTATTATAATTATGATTTAACATTATATTAGGAAAGGTGGAAATATTTTTTATTTGTTATAATTGTCATTAGTTGAAAATATATATATCGGCTAAACGTTTAGCTTATTTATTACTATTATTATTATTATTATTTTGATTGCATTTGCTTTTGATGAACACGAAAGGTGCCTCTGCTTTGTGGTTTCATTCCCATCGCTCATTGTTTTAAAGTCCTGGTGTTTTGGCTAAGTCAGAAAATATTAATATGAGATATTATGTTGTTATTAATTATTGTATTTAATTGATTCTCACTTTTTATCTATATATATCTATCTATCTTTACCTCTATATTGCTTGCTTTCACACCCTCTCTGTCTGTTGATCTTTATTTTAGATTCCTCTGTGCGTTCGTTTCGAACACTGTTTTTTCTTTTAATTCTATATGATTATAATTATTATAATATTATTATTAATTAATTAATTATTGTATCGAAAAATTGTTATATTGCTTAGTTTTTGGTCTCGATTTAGTTTATTATAATTTAATTTCAAATTTAGCTTAAATAGTGAAAAAAATTATAGACAAGAATTGATAAAAAAAAGTATAGCTTCCCTGGAGATAAAGATACAAATACTATTTACATTAATTATCCTATTTTCGAGAAAATCAGTGAAAAAACAAAACAATACAAAACATAGTCAAGCAATTTGTTTATTTAAAAACTTTTACAAAACTAATCAAAACATAGACATTAAAAATACCCCATTATTTTTGTCACCATAACATAAGAAATATTAACTTTAATCCCGAAGGGCTTTCCGTTATGTTTGACATTGCAATTATTTTATAACAAATTACATTAAAAAACAACGTTTCAGTGTTTAATACAAAGATATTTCACAAAACACATCAAATTTCAGTAACGAATTAAGCCATCGATTACAGCTCTCAGTCAAGCATTATATATCGAAAACTTAGCAATCAAATCAAGTAAACATCAATTATTGTTTTTATTATTAATTTTTTGGAATAAATTCATAGACTTTTAGTTAAATATTCGACAGTAAATTCAACAAATTGTCAAACATTGCCATCCAAATCACGAAATCGACTTTTTCCTACAAACAAATTGATAATTATTTACTGCTCTCGACAACCGGCTGTTAAATTGGCTTTTAATTTTGTTTTTGAGAAAAATCAATGAAAACATTTTTGTTATCATTAATGATCTACAGATCTGTAGTGAGAGTGCCTCTGCATTACATTAAAAAAACACGACACAACAAACCATATTAAATTCAAAAACGAAAATCCATTATATAAGTATAAATACATTTAAGAAATTTTCAAATCAATTGCTAAACAATTTCTTTTGTTTTCACTCCCATTTTTTTATAGAGCACTAAAAATGAAGTAAAATTTAAATAAGAGATAATAACAAATGATATATTAAAAAATTGTAAAACACTCAAAATACATATTAGTTTTTAAAGATGAAAATACTGTATACATTTAATGAATGAATATTAGGAATAATGGGATTATTAATTAAAAAAAAGATAAATAATTTACATTATTTATATACAAAAACACATAAATACAAAGGAAGGGGTGTTTTTAAATTAGCGCTTATATTATTAATTATTATATTAATTGGTAAAACAAAACTATATTTGCTTTATGTGTGATTTAACTGCCAATTGAGGCTCAAAACAATATCGTAAAAAAATCTTTATTGAAAAAAAATATAAAAGTGATTACATTATTATTAATACTATTACTATTGTCATTTGATTATATACATGATATAATTATTTTTTATTCTACAATTGAGCGAATGAAGTGTAGAGTTTAATAATAACGAATTAATTTCACAATAGCTTTAATATTTAGTTTAGCCTTTTTTGTGTGTAAGAATGATTTTTGCCTAAATTTATTATTTTAATTTTCTTTTCGGGATTATTTTCTTTAAATAACTAATTGGAAAAATAACTATCGATATATAACTAGGAGAACAAGTTTTTATTATTATTAATTAATATTAATATTATAAACTTCTGGGTAATATAATATACGTTTTACTGTGATATTGCGTCAAATAACATGTTTGAACATTTTTTCTAAAGCTTCGATTCATTGAGTATTATTGCAATTATTTATTATTATTAATAATAATAATTGTTTTGTCGCAACACTTATCTCATTATAGATTCGTTTTTTAATGTTATTATAAATGAACATCAGTTTGAACATTGAGATAATCGTTCGCTTAACTCTCAATTGAATTGCATTTATAAATTACAATTCATTGCTAGAAAATATGTAAACGTTTTTCATTTCTTACTGTTTTAATCAATGCTTATTTCTTTATATAATTCAGTTTATTATTCTTTACATTGGAATCGATTTTTTTTGAAATGCTTACGAAAATAAACGTGATTTTAACTCGTGATTATCATATAGTTATTCATTTTGCCTCAATTTATTAATACTGGGATTGTACTTTGCTGGAGAAAATAGTAAACTACTTGACAAACTTGCTATAGAATCGATCAAACTTCACATAAAAATACCGATACTTTATTATTACTGATAATAATTTTTAGCGAGCATTAAATCGAGATTCGTAGCTAAATTACTGAACGCTCCCTCTAACCACGTGTAGTCGTATAACTGTTTTTGTAAACCGAAAAGGTTAACGCAATGCATGTGAAATGCTGTGCACATGGCATTGAATGGGAGGAGCAGTGCGGTGTATACATTGCCGGTGTTTGGCATCTATTGGTTAGAACCGCCTCCCAATTGTTAAGTGCTTTAAAATCACATGTTCACGCAAATAGTTTCGTATTTCTAGTTAAAAACCCAAAATCTGATGTGTCATTGCAATCTAATTTTCAAATATATATTTTTATTTTTTTATCGACAAAATTAAAATTACAAAACATTTAGACAATAATAGAACAAAAGATTAATTATAATTTTATTATGCAATTAAATTTAAAAACATTATTGTTTGGCTTTAGAACGCAAAGCTATTTTAATATCATCGGGTATTTTGTCGACAAACTTTTGATGCGCATTCATGGCATCATAAGTGGCCAAAACTCCCAACTCATTGGTAATATTTACGTCTCTATCGTACCACAACCGATCACCAATAATATCAGTCAACTTTCCTCCAACACTGTGTAATAGCGCTTCTGGTGCACAAGTGTCCCACTTTTTACAACCTCTGCTGGCAAATATGTACGCGTGTGCTTTGCCTTCGATCACTAGTATAACCTTATGTCCCGCACCGCCCACACGCAGTACTTCGTCAGGATTAACTGCTTCGACCGCTGCATTGATAATCTGGTTGCTATGCGATCGAGTGGTTGTGACAAAGCATTTTCCTTGCTCTGGTAATACATGTTTGATCCCAAAAGCTCCCAATCCGATTAATCCCCACATTGTTCGGCCCAACTTTGTCGTATCCTTTTCTATCTATAACAACAACATTTGCATTTTAATGCGAATTAAACCGATTAAAATGCTCTTAACTATCGATTTTTATTAATTTCATATAATATACTTAAGTTTCAGGATAAATTGGAATCAATGAGATTCAAAGGACTACTAGACTACCGTAATGTCAAAAAACTTTCAAGGGATTTATTGCATTTTAATTTTTAAGACAACAACCAAATAATTTATCCATATGTAAATTACTTAAATTTGAATATTATCTAAACTGTTGCCTTTATCATTACTCGAGATCATTATCCTATGGATTCAAATCAAATAAAATTCTAAAAGTTCGTATAAAATTATCTAGATTTCATATGTGATATAAATACAAAAAAATAACTGAAAATATTTTTTATATTTTAAAATTTTGCGAAACGCAAAAAAAAACAATCTTTGAAAATCGTATTTTTGTTAACATACAAAATCAACGAAACCTGATAATTATAATAAGGCTGATGTATAACACCTGCGATGGCCTTTCCTTTAACCGATAAACCAATAAGAACAGTGACGTGATCGAGCAATCCTATCGATCAATTGTAAATATCGACAAAACATTATTAAAAAACACTGAATTAGCAAACCCTGCGTATATTCTGAAGTTCCGTCTAATGGGTCGACCCATACCACTATATCTTCGTCTTTTACGTTAACAAACTCTTCTGGACATTTGTGTTTAAATACACTATCGTCATAATTATCAATAATCCATTCTTCGTTTACTTTATCATTTAAATCCAATGTCTATTAAGAAATTGTTTTTTAACTGTATTATTATAAGGTAACGGTAGTATTATAAAATAACTAATAGTATCGAAATCATAGGATATGCTAATTTTTTATATCACTGCTAAAAGCTTTTATAAATGCTATATGAGCTTGAAATACATAAAATTAAGGGAATTTAACTGTATTTACAATATAAATACTATTTTTGCAATTTTATATGCGATTTCCCACAAACAAATAAAATTGTCGTTAGATTCCGATGAGTTTGAGGACTAACACCAAATTTGTGATAAATTCAAAATATTATTTCAAATCCTTCCAATATTTTTTCAGTAAATTTAAAAAATTTTATTAACAGATTCTAAATATATACATTATGTATTGTATAAATGAGTCAAAAGAAAGGAATGTTCATTAATGAGAATAATTATAACATATTGTTTTTCTCTCCCTCTCTGTGCCTTAACAACTGTTTTCACACAGAGAAAACCTTTCATTATAATTATCTATATATAGAATATTTTATGTGGAAAATGATCCGAATATGGCTTTATTTAGTCTCCAAGTGTTTATTTAATCCAGTTTTTTTTCTGTATATGTTTTGCCATATTTTCCTATCTTTTCTTAGTTTCACAAAAACTGCAATAATCAACATATAAAGGAATACGAAGAATACAATAGAGTTAATCATTACTTTGAATGCAATTGTTTTGTTTGTAATGTATTAAATAAATAATTATATTATAAATAAACAATATTATAAGCAAATAATAATCACGTGTTCGAGTATTAAAATGTCGATCTGGATATATTAATATAAATATAGATGACACGTGATTTGATGAAAGTTTCTCAATGTTATGTGCATTATTCATATCATTATTTATTATCTCAATTACGTTTAAATTTAAAAGTTCAATTTTCAAGAGGCTTTTCTCTTAAGAAAATATCTAGTATTAGGCCCCTACTTATCAGCTGTAATCTTATATGTATTTTTCTGAAATTTTTAAGCATTCAGTCATATCATAGCTGTAAAGCACAAAAAAGCCTTTACTATTAAATCTCTATCCGATATATCGCATTAAATAAATAAAGAAAAACTTATAGTTATTACTGGGCATTATTTCAAACAAGTATAGCATAAAATAATTTATGCCTTAAACCGTATAAAAACTACGAAAATAAATAATTATAAGGAAGCGAATCGAAACAAATAAACTTAAATAAAACCTGATTAACCTCTTCTCCGATAATAGATATTTTGGGAAATTGACGCGAAAGCGAAGCAATAATACATGTTTGCGCACTTCTGTCCGCTTCTGTTTGCAAATCATTTACGCCCTAAAGATAAACACATTAAACAGTTTTATGTAAACGTAATAATAATTTAATTATTTACTATATTTAATTTAGTTATAATAATATATACTAACTTTCTCAACAATACCCAAATCTCCTCTTCTCATCACATCTCGAATTATATTTCCCGCTTGTTTTGACACCGATATTGACGACGATAACAGGCGAAGAACTAATGGATAACTGTTTGAACACATTTTTGATAGCATTTGTTTGCGATTGTGATTTGTAGCGATAACTTATTAACTAATTTTAAAGTTAATAGAGAAAAATGTTATTTAGGTTTTAATAGGCATTTGGAAAACGTTTTATTTAAGTACATTTACCTTTAAAACATTGTTTATGTTTATATCGATACAATTGTCATGGAAATTCACTTCATCTTTATTTATGTTCACTGATTTTTTAAAAAAATCAACTCAATAAATACTTGAAAAAAAACGATAATATTGCAACTAAATATTGCAACTAATAATTTTTATATAAATCTATTTCCTATTACTTTCTATGACGCTAGGAATGAACATATCACATATCTATCTATGTTTCTAATTATTTACTAATAAAAAGATTTACGGTAGTGTTTCAATATATCAATCAATCATATGGCAGTTTTAAGTTGTGGACTAAAAAACATATATAGTATACGCTTATACCGTATTTAAATGCTTATATTTTACTGGCAATAGTGCGTCATCTATAGTGTTATGTAAGAGTCATTATTTACGCTTATAAACAACACGTAATATCATTTAGTGTTTAATTTGTATCAAAATAAATTAAAATTATTAATAAAATTTTATTACGCCACCAAACTTTTGTCATTTTTAAATCACATTTCTGACAGAATTAATAATTTAATCAATATATTGTGCTAATTTATTAATATTTATTATATTAATAATTTTAATTTAAAAGTTTTTAAATCACACAAAATGTGGTCATTTTGGTCGAGAGATCCAACAAAAGACTTTGGTTACGAGATCGGAGATATCGTTAGCAGCGATGATAAATCATTTTGGGTTTTGCATAAAGCGAAGAAAAAGGTTCACTATTTTTATTGACGCTTTTGCATCCGTGTTATTATGTTTGTTATTAATTTGCGAGTATTTGTCTGTCAGTCAACTGGCGAACAGGTATCGATATTCAGGTACGAAGCGAAACCTAACTCAAGCGATAATATCGACAAAGCGAAGAATGCGGTAAAGCGTTTGAAAACTTTGCGTCATCCGTCCATTTTAACATATGTCGACTCACTTGAGGTGATGATCATTATTTTTCCATATGTTCCCCATAAACAAATATTTTATTTCGTAAAGTTTACATTGATTTTTTTAATGTAATAAGTCTTAGTTTGTGATTCAGTAGTGATTTTGTTTAAACATAGTTTTGTTTATTTTATTTTGATTAAGCTATGAATTAATTCAAACTTTATACTAAGACTAATTTTGATATTAACTTATAAATGAAAGTTGAGAACAGAAATATACTATACTCTATACTTGTTTATATTTTCGATTTTTAGTAAAGTGTCGTTTAGATTTTTGTTTAGAATTTTCAAATTAATTTCATGTTTCTGTTTTTAAAATCTAAATATCTCTAAAGTTTTTATTATTTTATTATAGACGGACAAAATTGTTTGTTTAGTCACTGAATACGTGGAACCATTAGAGAAATATCTACAGTCAATATCAGATTATACGACACAGCAGAAACAATTCGCAATATCGTGGGGTTTACACCAAGTTTCGGTTTGTTTACATTTTAACACGAATTATTATTTAAAGTTAGCTCTCAATAAAAACTTATAACGTATTATCGCGCCATACTCGGGCGCGTGAGTAAGACAAAAATTTTAAACCCTAAAAAAATGCTTACTCGCACAAAAAAAGAATTTTTGAAAATAGCATTATAGTTCTAAAGCATTATATTCAATTATCTAGACGTTTTACTAAATAAAAACTTTTTGCGCGAGTATAGTGAGTTGGAAAAATTTCACTTTACTCGCGCGCGCGAGTATGGCGCGATAATACGTTAGTATTTTAGTTTTCGTTGATTATATTAAATTTTTTTTTCTGCGATAATTATTCCTTAACATTAATCTTAACTTAATTAAAATAAAGCTCTGTTGTCACTAGAATTTAATATTTATTTTATTAATATTTTTAGAAAGGTGTCGGTTTTCTCATAAATGACTGTAATTTAACGCATAATAACATTTGCTTGCCTTCGATTTACGTAAATTCGTGCGGTATTTGGAGAATCGGTGGATTAGAGTATGTTTGCAGTAATGCTGACGACATTATTCCCTCAAAAGTATTGGCATCGCAGCAAAAATATACACCACCCGAGCGAACCGACTCCACTCGAAGGACTTCTGGTCCGAAATGGTATGTTATTACTTATTGTGCGTACAATTAAATAAAGTACATTTTATCGTAAAATAATAGGAGTGTCGATAGTTGGGGTCTTGGATGCCTAATATGGGAAGTATTTAATGGACCATTACCTGAAGCTAACAAATTAAAATCTATTCAAAAAGTGAGATTTTATCTTTGGTGTTAGCATTTAGTATTCTAAATGATACGCTAATTAATTTTTTTTATTAGATTCCAAAATCGTTGGTTTCTCAGTATACTGAACTGATTACAAACAATTCCAATAATAGAATAAGTCCTTCAGATTTTATCAATAAATGTCGGTTAAGTAACGGATTTTTAAAAAATAGTTTTATCGATGCGATGCTCTTTTTAGAAGAAATTCAGGTATTCATTCACTCGTTTTTCTTTTATTTTATGCTGCTTTCAATTAATTCTAAAAAAATCTTTATAGATTAAAGAAACATCTGAGAAGAATAGGTTTTTTAGTAACCTTGATAATCAATTGGATTCATTTCCTAAAGATATATGTAAGAACAAAATTTTACCGCAACTCGTGACTGCATTTGAATTTAGTAATGCTGGTTCAGCGATATTAGGGCCTCTTTTCAAGGTATAACTGATTGTTTTTGTAAATCAAATTTTCTCATCTCAATTGTTGTAATAGATCGGTAAATCATTAGATAATGATGAATATCAGAAGAAAATAGTTCCATGCGTTGTTAAGTTATTTGCATGTAAAGATCGAGCCACTAGAGCTAAACTTTTACAGCAGGTCTGTCATTGATTTTAAAAAAGTTATTAATATTAGGAATAAATGCTTATTTTATGGCAATTTAATTTTTTCTAAGATGGAGTCATTTATTACTTATATTCAACCAAATGTTGTGAATGAGCAAGTATTTCCACATGTGGCGCAAGGATTTTTAGACTCAAATCCAGTAATCAGGGAGCAAACAGTAAAAGTAGGTTAACTAATGATTCAATAGAATTTTATTTTTAGCTATTTTTCTCCTTTTTTTCGTATTTAAATAGTGTATGTTACATATGTCATCGAAATTAAATTATCATAATCTTAATGAAGAAGTGTTAAAAAATTTTGCGCGACTTCAAGCACGCGACGAAGAGGGAGGTATTCGTACGAATACAACCGTTTGTTTAGGAAAAATAGCCAATCATTTGCATCCACAGACGCGACAAACTGTATTGATTCCCGCATTTTTACGTTCAATGAGAGATCCATTCCCACCCGCAAGGATCGCTGGCATTCTCGCGTTGTCCGCAACTCAGAATTTTTATTCTCTGCGAGAGTGTTCGACTAGAGTTATGCCTGCTTTATGTCATTTAATTATGGACCCAGAAAAACAGGTTCGCGAACAATCAATCAAAGCGCTTAAAGGTTTTGTTAGTAAATTCGAAAAAGTTTCCGAAGATCCGTCACTTGTTGAACAAATGGGTGAGTAAAGTCATTATTAGGACTTTTATGTATTTTATAAATTAAATTAATAATATATAGTTTATTATTCTATATTTTAAGCACTAAAGTTCATAATTTCGTTTAACACTCATAACAATATACTGTTCCCTCATATTATTCAGTCATGAACTTTAAATTATCCAATTAATTTTGATTATACTGTAAAATTGAATGTGCTTTAAATTTGTGCTGAATAGAGGCTGATTTGAACGCATCGGGCAGTAACGTGTCGTCAACACTAGCAGCGAGTTGGGCGGGTTGGGCAGTGTCATCATTGGCAGCTAAATTTTATCGCTCAAAAACTTCAACAGAACAAGTCAATTCCTCGCAACATACGCCCACATCAAGTAAAGACATTTTGGTAACGAATGAAAAGGATAAATCTAACGAAGAAAGACCGACCACACCATCGACACTAATGATACAGAAATCTGAATCTGGCGAATCGATTCCTGATTTTGATGAGGGAGACATTGATTGGGGAAGTATGGACACAACTAGCAATCAAAACGTGACCAATAAAAAGAGTGTCGATGGCTGGGAAGAAGAGGAATGGAATGACTACGACGCTAACGAACCAGAATCCAATTCAGTGGAAGAAAGGAGAACTTCAGTGACGTCACAGACGGCCAGTACAGCAAATGTAGAACGCGATGAGTTTTTTGATAAATATACCACTATTAAGACAACCAAAACAACGTCTCAAACAGCTAAACTGAAACCTAAAATCGATTTGAATGCCGATCAAACTGAAAACTGGGAAAACAAATGGGTTGATGACGATAATGCGAAGCTTAGCAAAACTGTTGCTCTCAGTTCGAATTTATCGGAAGAAAATAAAAGAAAAGCGGAAGAACGGAGACAACAACGAGTGAAAGACATGGAAGAGAGAAAATCGCGAAAAGGAGCCAAAGGACCAATGAAATTAGGGGCTCAACGAATTACTTGATTAGGTTTAATGAAATAAGTTTCACCAATTGTTAAATAGTTATATTTAACGCTTTTATTAATTAAATATTTATATTTTTGCAATTATTGTATATTGCGATAATTCTTACTTTATTTATATATTTTCAATTAAATTTTAAAAGTAGATGCGAGTGATTTCGTG
>JAQIVF010000126.1:0-33910 GCA_034698365.1 Steganacarus magnus
TGAAAACCGATATCCGAATACAACGTTTGTTTATATTGATGAAACTTTTCTTCATAGAAATTATTTAAAAACTAAAAGACCAATTAATAAATCAAAAAAATTAAGATTAAAATATTCTATTGGAAAAGGAACACGCTTTTCAATTATTTACGCTCGTTTTTTTAACGGTTTTATTCCAAATTATCTAAAAAATTTTAAAAATACCGAAATTAACGCTGAAAATTTGAACTATGGTTGACATCACAATTAGTACCTAATGTGCCAAAAAACAGTGTAATTGTATATGACAATGCTTCAATACATACAAAACAATTTAATAAACCTCCTACGAGAAGAGAAACAATTCCAATTATTAAGGATTGGTTGATTAATAATAAAATCACATTTAATCAAAAATTAAGAAAAAATCAACTTTTAGAACTTGTCCAAAATAATTTTAATATAACAAGTTATAACGTTGACAATACTATTTCAAATTACGGACATTCATCTCTACGACTTCCTTCATATAACTGTGATTTAAATCCTATAGAAATAATATGGGCACAATTCATTTAATTTTAAAACAAAATTACAATTTAAATAGATTAGAGTTTGAGTTATTAATAGAAAATTCATTTAATTTAATTAATGAATATTGGAGAAAATGCATTCGACATGTAGTTAAACTCGAATCTAATTATTGGATAAACGATGGAATAAATAACTGTTCAATATTTAATGAAAATAATTGTTCACTAAATTACATTAATTAAGTTTTATAATTTATATGTTTATTTATATTGAAACACACTGTAACTATTAGAATTTAATACTTTGTTTTTATTGGCAAAAGTTTTTCAATAAAATCTTTTAGTCTCTATACACTAAAATTTCGTCTAAATGGGAAATGAAATGCACAAACTCTATTTAATGATCAAATATTTCTCAAAATTTTATTCTAACAAATTATATCTTTTAATCAGTAGTTTTTCATTCACTATTGAAAAATCTTTATCATTTTTACTATTTTTTAATTTTAAAGGGTCTTAATCTTAAAAGTTTTAGAAATTTTAATTAAACTTTCTTTCTACAAAATTATACTAATGTTAAAAAATATGCAAAATTTTAAACTAAAATTAAACATTTCTATGTCTTTTAGGTCATTCAGGAAATTCAGGATTAACCCATGTTTTCAGGAGTTAACACTAAAATTCAGGATTTCAGGAATAAATAGGTCTTAAAAATGCTTGTCTTGTTATGATTCGTACACATATGCCTTTATTTCTGACTTATCGTGATCCACAACGAAAAAGGATTTTACTGAATTTGACGTCTCTACTCATCAGTGAACTAAAAAATCTAATGAATACATTCATCTTCATTTTTTGTAACACATCCCATAATGTCTTTTAAACTTTAAATTCCATTTAATTCGCAAACTGGAACGCTTAATTGAAAAGAATAATTTTTTGAGTTTATTAAAAAAGAAAGACATATTCAATGAAATATTTAACTGAAACAAATATTTTAAGTGAAAGTATCAACTTCTAGGTTTGAAGTTTCATTGATGACATGTCATGAATGCACGGACACAAGACATAATCAAATCCAAGAGTTAAACAATTTTTAAAAAACTGAGTTTTTTTGTTTGCAGAACCATATGTTTGCAACAAATTAATTAATTGAACAATAAAAAATTAGATTGTAATTTAGGATAAATGCTGATAAAATTTAAATTGCATTTCAAACTAATTTTTATATGTAAAGAATTAATTAAATTAAAATTAGAAATAGCGAAGATCATACTTTTACTTTTACAAATAAATCAATAATATTCACATTGAGGCGAATGTTTGTTCAGCTTTTAGACTTTACCTCTCCTAACAAACTTTGGAAAGATGTTCGGACGAACAAAATTAAATTAGAAAAAAAATTATCTAAATCTGAAGAGTTTTAAGCACTTGAACCAATTTTAGAACTAATTTCTAGCACTAACCCTTAACCCCTCCTACAGTATTAACTTTATAGTTAAACTCGCGCACCACTTAATGAGTGATACGAATGTGGCGCTCATCACACAATGTGCGTATAGTGACTATACTATACTGTAGTCATATCTATATCACTCCCATTGTTGCTTACGTAAAGCGACGATGAGTTAATGAATAGCGATGTTTGGTATGCATTAATGCGAACAAAACATGGCTTCTCAACAGCAAACTGGCGATGAGGAGCAATCTCTGAGAGAATGCGAAGCTTACGTGCAAAGACATAATATCCAGCAGATATTGAAAGACTGTATTGTCCAGCTATGTGTCGGACGACCAGAGAATCCGATCACGTTTTTGCGCGAGTATTTCCAAAAACTAGAAAAAGTAAGTGTTTTTATGTGCTTTGAAATTGATGTCTGTTTTGGCTGTTTTTGCTATGCTTAACACTATATTATCACACATTTCTCAAATACTTCATGAAATTATCGTTTTATTTCGCTTATCAGCAATTTCTTAACGATAAATATAATTTAACTAAAATTATTAAACTTTTATTTTATGAAACATACAAAATGATATTTGGTATTATTTACAATTAAACGATAAATGGAATCATTTGTTATATCTATCGGTTATATATTTGCCATTTATTGATGAGTTCATTAATTTTAGTTGCAGTTATCCAACGTTTTACTCTTTTATAGACTTCATTACAATTTTGATGACATTTTATTGACAATAATATGCGAACATATTACTACTAAAATAGAAATGTATTAACGATTTTTAACCGTGAAATTCATTTTTTGCTAAATAAATGAATTATTTACAAAATAAAACGGTCGTTCATTTCTAATGAAAGCATTTTTGTGTTTTCGCTAATTTTCGAATTAAATGCATGAAACTGTAGTTTGTATGCAAATAATGCGTTGACATGTTGATACTTTCACATTGAATTGTCTTCACTTTCACACTGTTAGGAAGAAGCGGTGAAATCAAAGCAAAAGGCACCGACATCTCCAACAGAACCGGAACGTGAAGATGACTTGTCTCCAGTACCAAACATAACACAACAACGCGCTCGAAGGGGTGGAGTGTCTGCCGAAACTTATAGCGAAGAAGACGCAACAAATTACGTGAAAAAGGTTCATTCAAATTGAATAAATTAGTCTACGTTTTACTAATTAAATGATATGAATATATAGGTTGTGCCCAAAGATTATAAAACAATGGCAGCTTTATCTAAAGCCATAGAAAAAAATGTGTTATTCACGCATTTAGAGGATAACCAGCGAAGTGATATTTTTGATGCAATGTTTCCTGTGGTGCACGAACCTGGAGAAGTGATCATTAAACAGGGCGATGAGGGCGACAACTTTTATGTCATCGACGAGGGAGAAGTGGAAGTAATGCCAACTTTTAATTATAATATTTAATTTTTTATCTTAAAAATTACTTTTAACGTATAGTCAAAGTTAGCTCTACCTGTTTGTTGTTTTGTTTAATATTTAACTTAAACTGAAATATTTTCTTATTTAATACTTTAGATATATGTTAACAATGTATTAGTTACAACAATTGCCGATTCGGGAAGTTTTGGTGAACTCGCTCTGATTTATGGCACTCCACGCGCAGCTACAGTTAAAGCAAAAACTCACGTCAAACTATGGGCCATCGATCGCGACACCTATAGACGAATTCTTATGGGTAGCATTATTCGAAAACGTAAATTATACGAAGAATTTTTGAGCAAAGTTTCTATTCTTGGTATGAAAAATGAGTTTGAAAATAATTTTAGTTTTGCCAATTAATTGAGTCTATACTTTTAATTATGGTTAATGTAGAGAGTTTGGACCATTACGAACGGTTGACAGTAGCGGACGCATTAGTTCCCGTCCAATTTCAAGATGGAGAGGTGATCGTAAAGCAAGGCGAACCTGGAGACGACTTTTTTATAATCGAAGAGGGAAGTGCTATTGTTCTTCAACGTCGTTCGGTTGACGAGCCACAACTAGAAGTGGGTCGTCTCGGACCGTCTGATTATTTTGGTGAGATAGCGTTACTGCTGGATCGTCCACGTGCTGCCACTGTGGTTGCGAACGGTCCGCTAAAGTGTTTAAAACTGGATCGCGCGAGATTTGAGCGCCTATTGGGTCCGTGTGCTGATATTCTTAAGCGTAATTTGGAACATTATAATTCTTTAATTTCATTAACAGTGTAAACTATAATGAATACTATTTAGGTTAATGTTATAATCAAAAGATATAATTTTTAAACTATGTTTAACTCTAATCGGATTTAGGATTTCATATTTCATATAATTATTGAATAATGAGGTGGCGTTCGAACCATCTTTGTTTTATCATTAAAGTAATAATAATAAAATTGTAAAAATTAAGTGACCGATTGATAGATTCTAGTCAGAGAAATGTTACGAAATTCTAGTAAATTTAGGTTAGATTTTCAAAGAATATGAAAACTATTAGGGTTTTTATTGCTCATAATTGACGTAATTATATAAGAGCTGATTTTTACTAACAAGTCTTACCACATAATTTTTTTTAATTAACTAAAATGATTCAATTGGTAATGTTTACCAGTATTGAAATCAAAAATATCTGTTAAAACAAATACAAGTTATTCTGTAATTGTATAAATAGCCTTATTATCATATGAAAAATATAAATTTTTGATGCCATTAGGATTCATCGAAATCATAATTTGTGATTTAAGTTTATTATGTCTTCATTCGTTAGCCTTAGTGGTGCTGTGCTTTCGTATTAAAAGTACAGTATTTAATATTTTTTGCCTAACTTTATAAAGTTTCAAGTTATAGTTAATCATTTAGTATCGGGTGTTCACATGATTTAATATACACGTTATGAACAATTAATAAAAATTTTTAATGCAATTCAATTTTAAAAGTATTTTAAAAAACATTTAATATTACTTTTTAATGATATTTTCAAAAATTTTAGTGACTGTGTTTTATTTTTGTTTTGTTTTTTCATATTTGACGCAAGTGTTCAGGACAGACATGTAATTTTGTCACAACCGTAGATCTCTTTAGATTTAATATAAATTTTTTAAAATAGATTTTAACAAAAAAAAAGTTGTCTGCAATTGTACTGTTTATAGCAAACATTTTTTACTTCAATTGATATTAATTTAATTGAATAAAGAAAAATTACAAAATTTATAATTTAAGCATTTAAACAAATTATTTTTATAGTTAGAAAAATGTATTAACGTTAAAATGTTCTGATTTGATTAGTGTTCGAATGTTTTATTTTGTTTTCAATGGTGATATATATATATTTATTCTAATTCATTCATAACTATTCAAATAAATATATTAGCATTGATGCGTAATCACATTTATAACGAAAACAAAAAATTAAAAAACTTGTAATTATTTTGTGAATCATTGATGGTAATAACTAACCTGTGGATATCAAAACTACTGATGCCGACTATCATTCGGGCAAAAAATAAAGTGTTGAGTCACTCTAATGAACTTTGCTTTTAATGTTACAAAATGTTACAATTAAGAAATATAATCACATTTTAACATTTTCAATATATTATTAAATTTAATTTGTTTCAATCCATTGTTTGCTATTTTTCAATCGTCCGCGTGATAGCAGTTTTAATATCCGTGGCTTTACATCAAGCGATGGCAATGTGTTTGCTATGCATGACTCAAATTTAAGTTAAAGTTTGTAGTTTACTTAAATAGAATTTTTCATTTGGTAATTGTTTAAACGTAAGTAACAATTCATTTAATTGATTGAGAGTTTTTTCGCGTTTGTTAATTACTGGCTAATTGTGGTTTTGGTGAGCAAATAAGATTTAAGCAGATCTAAAAAGCAATTTTTTAAAATAATAAAAAAAAGCAAATAAGAATTTTTTTATGGAATAATTGAATAACTAAGTGTAGTAATGCCAAAGGTCATGGAATATAGTCTGAGCCTAAGTCTTAGCCTCGATATCGACTCTACTTAAGACTACAAACTACCATATGCTCAAGTCTATCAGTCTAATCTAAAGTCAAACCAAACAATTTATAACACTAGGAAAGAATCCATCCGTATAACGAGCAGAATAATCAAAGTGATCTCGATTGAAGTTAGAACTAAGTGATCTCATTATTTGATGCAAATAATTACTGAATACAAAATTTGGAAATATATTTGTTCTATTTCTGAGGCAAATTTAACAGTCATTTCGTTATCCTTATGGTTCTACAGATCTTTCGGGATTGTCATCTAGTATTTGTGATGCAATAATCGTTAAAATTGTCGAACAATACATGCGGATCAGCTAAATATAGCAGAGAGAGAAAGTCCATTGAAAGTTCGAACAGAATTAATCAAACCCTTTCCGCTTATTCTTAAACCATTTCGGACAAATAAATCATAACTATACAGAACTTAACTCATTAGCTCACCTTTACCTGATCGACATTAACACAAACCAAAGCGTGAAACGACTCAGCAATGACCAAACCTAATTCAAACATTCTGAAAAATTTAGCTTAGCTTTGCCAATTCAATCAATTATTTTTGCCATTAGTGTTGTTCTATTTTTTGAAATATGTTATGGAAATTGATAAGATTTTTTAATATAGTTCTCCGCACTTTCAAAACTCGGTTTACTTTAATAATAAGCTATAGATATAACTGATTGGTAAGAAAAGATTATATATGTTTAAAGTTTAAACAACTAAAAAGTTCATTTAATTTATTGTTTGAACAATTTAGAATAAAAGAAAAACATTCTTCATTTTGCTATCTGTTTACTATACTAGTTGTGAGGACAGGAATTTTTCTCAAAATTGAAATAAGTGGGAAAATATGAAATTTAATAATAATAATAATAATAATATTATTTTAATTAGTTATATTTAATAAATGTTAGCTGAGAATTTACCGGTTTTGTGATTGAATAAGAAATACTTTTTTCAGGAAATCCTATCCTTGAACACCCATAATCTAGTCATCCTAAACATCCTTAGTTTTTTATATGTGGAATTCTATAATAAACACTAATTAATTTGTTAGGAATTTTAAACCTTTAATTGTAAAACATTCGAACTTATAATAAGTATTACGTTAATTACTTTTAATTAATTCTTATGATTCTATTTTTAATTTGAATATAACATTGATTAAACAGTTCAATTTAACTTTTTTAAAAATGTTCATAAATGGTAAAGTTTCAACTCTTGATTAATTTAAGCACACTTTGATGAAATCATAGGGCTATTTGATTTGACTTTTCTGGATATAGACCGTTTAGTTCTTTTACTTTATAATGGGATTTTTACAGTTATTTATGTTAATAAAGGGGTTTATTTAGCGTACTCAAGTGTAAAAATTTCCTTAAAAAACATTTTGGTTACATAAATATTGCACATCACTATAACATTCGATGTTCACTGTATGAGAGCTAAGCAGACTTATTTTTTCGAATAAATTCTCTGAAATACAGTACTATGTACCTCAATGTAATTAACTAAATTACTTTAAAAATATTTCACAAAATATAAATAATATGTGTTTATTTGTTTAGTGGTAACACTATTTCAAGTTAAATACAACTTGAATCAAAATTTTGTAGATCAAGTTTTCAATCTTACCTAAGCTTAAGCACCTGTGAACTCAAATCCATACAATATAATGCGATTAAGTACAGTTTTTTGTGAAACTATCTGTATCATGTACATCAATGTTATTAAGTTTGGAAAATCTTTAGTAAAAAGTGCATATTGTGGATAAAAAATTTCTCAACAATTATTTAAAGATTCTTAGGTTAAATTGTTGGTCTTTTGAGAAATTTTTATGGTCACTGTTCTAGAGCTGAGCACAGATTGAAGCTATCCTACGAATATTTCACTGAAGTATTTATTAATTCTGGAATTTATTTGTTTTAATAATAGAATAGTATCGTTAACTATAAATTTTTTTTTTAAAAATCAATTCACAAATGTTAAACAATGGTCTAATATTAGTGCTGTTTACTCTTTCAACATTCGTTTAAATAAATTTATTGCAAATCAGAAAATCAAAGTTATTTCTTTATGAATGAAACTCTCTTTCGTTCTTTTTTCTGTTTAAAAAAGTTTAAACCATACAAATTTGCTCGAAAAGTTTAAAGCTCGGGACACTAAAAGGTGTTCAGTTATTTTGATTGATAGATTATTTTATCAAATATAAATTTAGGTGATGTGCTATAATTACAACGTCATTTTATTCCTATAGAATTTCTAATGATAAACCATTTTATTGAACAAAATTTTCAGCTTTTACTCTTTTTTTTATTGAGAAAGAGAAATTTCAACTCCTAAGATGATAACTTTTTAAAGAAATGTCTAAAAGAATTTTTTGATAAAAATCTGTACGAGTTTTTGATGAAAGCTTTGCTTAGCAATTCCTAACTTTTAAAATGTTAAAAATTTAACCGTTCAATTATTTTTAGCAACTAAGAAGCAAAAATAAAATTAACTTAACGTAATAATTAATAAAATTTTTTTATTTATTAAATATACGAAAGTGAATAAAGATGAAAGTGAACTAATTCAAAATGTTCGAATTTAATGTTAGACTAAGGTATTGAGATCCAAAATGATAGCATTTGCTACTTTTTATTTCATAAATTAGAAGAATATAATTGCAATTTATGCACGAATTTGATTATTAGGAGCCCTTTTATGCATGTTTATAATTGCTATTTTTTTACAGTAAATGCCATAATGCTATTTATGCAATTTTATATGCTATTTTAGGGAAAATTAAAAAATTATCGTTAAATTCGGGTGAGTTTTCCTATGGCTCCCAAAATTTTGAAAAACTAAAGGATAATTCAGTAAATTTTTTGATTTTATATAGAAATATTGCAACAGATAGCAAATTTATAAGTTTATAATATTCAATAATAAAATATTTTTATCAAAATATTAAGTTTTCATTAATTATTTAAAATAATAAGTGCTATTTTTGCCATTTTTTACTGCTATTTTGATATACAATAATTGCTATTTTTTGGATCTCTACTAATGTATTACAGTAGATGGTGCTGTCTAGATATGTTTGAAGTGGTGCGCCATTATATAGGAGTGTAAGTGTATGTGTGTATGATTTATGCAATGCGGGCGTAGGCCTAACAAGGAATGCTGTTTATCACTGCTACTCAATAACTGAATAACTGCTCACACTCTTCCACATCATTATCTGATAACAGTAACCAAACAATTGTCCATTTAAGTGATAGTGACTACAGTGAAATACCGAGCAACATGTCGTCGGACACCAATCGTGTCGATATGAATGATCCAGAGTTTAAATTTTTAGCGGTTGACCGGACAGTAGTGAGTGATCCGACACAGACCGCTCAATGGGCTGCAAAGAAGTTAGTTTGGATTCCGCACGAAACCAGTGGCTTCGTCGCCGCCAGTGTCAAACTCGACAGAGCGGACGAACTCGAGGTCGAAATTGTGGAAACCAATAAAAAATGTATAGTTAGTAAGGATGACGTTCAGAAGATGAATCCGCCACGATTTAACAAAGTGGAAGATATGGCCGAACTCACGTGTCTTAATGAAGCCTCTGTTCTCTATAACCTCAAAGATCGATACTATTCTGGTCTTATTTATGTATGTATTATTGTCTATTTAGTTTTATTAACGCTTTTTCATGACAGTATTGATAAACAAAGGCTTTCACGTGATGATCAAAAATCATTTTGTTATTTGTCTTATTTACGTTAATTATACTTAATATAGAAATCTAATTTTGATTTGGATTTACATCAATAGGTATATTATTCATCAATTGTGAACATAGCTTAGAGACATGAGGATATATTTATCGGATGTGATGTTTTTATACTTTCACTGATTACAGTTTTGTCGATTCATTTCTGATTCTTATCCTCATATCAAATAACTTTTGTTGTAAAACAAAAAAATACTGTAATGTGATAGTTAGCTAATCTAACATTTTATTAGCAATATTACCTAAATATGCAATTTGTTTTCACAATATTTCACTTTTTATTACTTTCTAATTTAGGTATTTGAACAAATTAGTGTTTCATCTTTATTTGCAATATTTTTAAATGTTTTTAACTTTTTTGCTATTAAATGGCTTTCCTTTTTTTATCATTAAACTAAATTTTTATTAAACATCCGCTAAAATATCTTTCCTTCGCCACATTTTTAAAAGAATCTCAATAATCATAACTCGCTCAGACTTGTTTGATAGCGAAAATATTTCAGTTTTCGATATATTGTATTTGTTTTACATTTATTTGAATGCACACAATTAATTGCGATCAACGATAACAATGCTAGCGATTTGTTATGACCGTTAAAATTGTCTAATGGATGGAAACGGTGCTTTTAATATACAAAAAAGCAAATGATTATTTAATTTTATTTTCCAATCAATAAATTTTTGAATGTTTAGAAAATAGTGGTGTATAGTAAGTGAATTGACGACACAAATTGCATATTAGAGTGAGATTTGATTGATTAATAACAAGTTTATATTTATCAGCATCTTGTTTATAGAAATCCTTAATTTGTTATTATTTAAAATATTTTATTACTATTTTTTTATAACTTGGTAATGTTTTTTACACGTAAAATTTTTGAAATAACAATGTTTGATAAAAAGGAAGGTACTTTGCAACGAAAGGAAAGATAATTTTATGTAAACATGTACACAAGTGTATTATTTAGTTGTGAAAATTCAATATCTATTATTTATTGCATTGAATTAAAATTTCTCATTGAATTTATTTAGACTTATTCTGGATTGTTTTGCGTAGTAGTAAATCCATACAAGAAATTGCCAATTTATACCGATAAAGTAATTGAATTATACAAAGGAAAAAAGCGTCATGAAGTGCCTCCACATATATTCGCTGTCACAGACGCAGCGTATAGAAGTATGCTTCAGGGTATGTGGCGTTTTAATTGTTTTAATTTATCTATCATTAAGTTTTATTATTTTAACGAATATGGGAGATAGAAGTTTTTTGTTTAGCCTAAGATGTTAGTAAATATTCAAATATTCAACTAGAGAAATGTATATGTGCTTATTTCAATGCTCACCCAAATGTAAGCTTAAGTTTATAAAACATTACTAAATTTTCCGAACTGCGGTCTTTAACTTATTCATTAATCAATAAACCTTCCGAATATTAAGAACTGTTAAAAATGTGAGAATTTTTTTAAAACAAAAATATAGCAGTGTTTTGGGCTTTAATATCAAACATAATTTTTTAATAATAATTTTTAAATCTGTTTCAATATGTCATATATTTATATTTATTTATTTTAGATCGCGAAGATCAGTCAATTTTATGCACGTAAGTGGTGTTAATTTACATAATGTTTAAAAAAATTTCCAAATTATTTTTATTAAAATTTTTGAAACTATTTAAGTGGTGAAAGTGGAGCCGGAAAAACGGAAAACACCAAAAAAGTGATACAATACTTAGCATATGTCGCGTCTTCCAAACCTAGAACTTCTACGTCTTCTTCATTGCATTCAGTAAGAATAAGAAATAAGTTTTTTGCTTGCTATTGAAATTTGTATATTCAATGTGATCTCTAACCGCACTTTTATTGCGTTTTTTTGTATGAAATTCAGTTTCACACTCCTCCTCCACCAAATATAATTGTAAGTAATTGCTAAACAGCACGTTATGATTAATTGCACGAATATGTTTGTGATAATGCATTTTATCAACTTATTATCTTACCAACACATTTCCATCGTTTGTTGTTTTATGAATTAATCTTTTAGAATAACTTTAATCACTTAAGTTTTCTAATATTTTTTTTATGTACTTTAAAAAGTTATTTCTATGTTCTATATTCTGACACTGGATTTTTACATTTAATAAACATAAATTAATTTCATAATAATTAAGGGTGAACTTGAGCAACAACTTCTTCAGGCCAATCCAATTTTAGAAGCATTTGGTAACGCCAAAACTGTAAAAAATGACAATTCATCGCGTTTTGTGAGTAGTTCTCCGTTGTTTGGTTTCAATAATTATTTGTTTATTTAATAATAATATTCACTAATTATAATAGGGTAAATTTATTCGAATAAATTTTGACGCATCTGGATTCATTGCTGGTGCCAATATCGAAACCTGTAAGTTGTCATCGCAAACCAATATTGATTTGAAGCATTTACTTTAATAAATATTTTAGACCTCTTGGAAAAGTCACGCACAATCAGACAAGCGGTAGACGAAAGATGCTTTCATATATTTTACCAACTATTGAATGGCACACAACCCGAACAAACAAGTATTCAATGAATTTCAATTATCATTTTGCGATACCAACTTTTGTTTTATTTTAGGAGAATTTTTATTAGAAGATGTAAAAAATTACACATTTCTTACTCATGGAAATGTTCCGGTTTCTGGTGTGGATGAGGCCGTAGAATTTAAGAGCACTGTTCAAGCGATGCAAATAATGGGTTTATCACCTGATGATTTGAGTGGTATATTATGATGAGTAATACATTAATAGCAACATTTTCTAATAGTTACTAACATTGTTAGCCATATTTCGAGTTGTTTCGTCCGTTATTTTATTTGGTAACATGAAATTCAAGCAAGAAAGAAACTCAGATCAAGCAACACTACCTGACAATACTGTCGCCCAAAAAGTGAGTCACTTGTTGGGCCTTAATGTCACAGAAATGACAAAAGCATTCCTGAGACCTCGTCTTAAGGTCGGAAGAGATTATGTAACTAAAGCTCAAACTAAAGAACAAGTGGAATCGGCTGTTGAAGCGATTGCTAAAGCATGTTACGAGAGAATGTTTAAATGGTTGGTTCATCGTATTAATAGATCGCTTGATCGAACTAAAAGACAAGGCGCTTCCTTCATCGGCATTCTCGATATCGCCGGTTTCGAAATATTTCAACTCAACTCATTCGAACAATTGTGCATTAATTACACCAACGAAAAGTTACAGCAATTGTTTAATCACACCATGTTTGTATTAGAACAAGAAGAATATCAACGCGAAGGAATCGAATGGAAATTTATTGATTTCGGTCTCGATCTTCAACCAACCATTGACCTCATTGAAAAGGTAGCGCACATATCATTTCTTAATTTAAATTGATTATAAAAATTATAACATTGTATTTTGTTAATTGATTCATTAGCCGATGGGTATTATGGCGCTTTTAGACGAAGAATGTTGGTTTCCAAAAGCTACAGATAAGACATTCGTTGAAAAGCTTATGTCTGCGCATAATATGCACCCAAAATTTATAAAAACTGATTTTAGAGGGACTGCTGATTTCAGTATTATTCATTACGCTGGAAAGGTATTGTATTTTTGATAATTGTTTTTTTAATACAACTTAACATATTATGATCTATATTTTCAGGTCGACTACTTAGCAAATCAATGGCTGATGAAAAACATGGATCCATTAAATGAAAATGTAGTATCATTACTGCAAAGCGCACAGGACCAGTTCATCGTTCAAATTTGGAAAGATGGTAATTGTTATTGCAAATATTTGATTTATTAAATGATTGTTTTTGATTCAATTTAATAGCTGAAATTGTTGGTATGGGTGTGGCAACGATGGGTGACACGCAATTCGGTGCCAGAACGCGAAAGGGAATGTTCAGAACTGTTAGTCAATTATATAAAGACCAATTATCCAAACTTATGGTTACGTTGCGCAACACTAATCCCAACTTTGTAAGATGTATTATTCCAAACCACGAAAAACGAGCGGGAAAAATAGATGCGCCACTTGTATTGGATCAGTTGAGGTGCAATGGAGTTTTAGAGGGCATTCGAATTTGTCGCCAAGGATTTCCAAATAGAATACCATTTCAGGAATTTAGGCAAAGATATGAATTATTAACTCCAAACGCGATACCAAAAGGATTCATGGATGGAAAGCTTGCGTGTGAGAAGATGATTGTAGCGCTTGATTTGGATCCTAACTTATACCGCGTCGGCCAAAGTAAAATATTCTTTAGAGCTGGTGTTTTAGCGCAGTTGGAGGAAGAGAGAGATATGAAAATTTCGGATTTGATAGTTAACTTTCAAGCGTGGTGTCGCGGCCTCTTAGCGCGAAGAAATTATCTCAAACGTTTGCAACAGTTAAACGCAATTCGAATTATACAACGAAATTGTGCAGCTTATCTGAAACTACGCAACTGGTCGTGGTGGAGGTTATACACCAAAGTCAAGCCATTACTTCAAGTCACAAAACACGAGGACAAGCTTCTCGAGAAAGAGGACGAATTGCGACAAGTGAAGGATCAGATGGTTAGAGCCGAGCAAGAAGTTATAGAATTGGAGAAAAAATTTCAACAAATTATTGACGAGAAAACGATGATTGCTGAACAACTTCAGGCAGAAACTGAATTATGTGCAGAAGCAGAAGAGGCGAGATTGAGACTCGCTGCCAGAAAACAAGAGCTCGAAGAAATATTACACGATTTGGAAGCAAGAATTGAAGAGGAGGAGGAAAGAAGTCAATCATTATCTGCTGAAAAGAAAAAGCTTCAGTTGACTATTCAGGATTTAGAGGAACAACTCGAAGAAGAAGAAGCGTCTCGACAAAAATTGCAACTCGAAAGAGTTTCGTTGGATACTAAAGTGAAAAAACTTGAAGAAGATTATGCCATTATTGAGGACTCAAATAATAAATTACTGAAAGAAAAGAAAGCTTTGGACGAACGTTTGCTCGAATTGTCTCAATCGCTTTCAGAGGAGGAAGAGAAGGCTAAGCATTTAAGCAAAATTAAATTAAAACATGAGGCTTCTGTTTCCGATTTAGATGATAGACTTAAAAAAGAACAAACGGTAATGTTTTCTATAAAAATTCTATAATTACTTTTGTGAAATTAAACTCTACTTTATAACATTTTATTTCGTAATAATAGCATAATTTGCTTTTATATTAAAACACTATTTCTATATATTTCGTAATATAAAATAAGACATTATAGTAGGCGGCAAAATAACAGGTTTATTAAATTATTCTAATTTTTTAGTTGAAAACATGGATCATATGCTATATAAATAAAAGCCTTAAATGGTTGCATTATTATTCATATTTATTTCTATGTTATTAATTTATTTATTATTTAAGCGAAATGCGATTCAGGAAATTATTTATGTATTGATAAATTTACTATTTTAAACTATTTTATTAATTATTTATGTTTTTATAATAATGTATTTTGTTGATTGTGAATACAGATGCGTCAAGATTTGGAGCGTCAAAAAAGAAAATTTGAAACTGAGTTGAATGATATTAAAGAACAACTTAACGAGAAACGTTTACAAGTAGAGGAATTGCAAACGCAACTCAGCAAACGTGAAGAAGAGCTGAGTCAGGCTCTATTGCGTTGCGATGAAGAAAGTGCTCAAAAAGCGCAAGCATTTAAGATGCTTAGAGAGCTCGAGTCTCAACTCGTAGAAGTTCAGGAAGACTTGGAAAGTGAAAAGCAAGCGCGAGGCAAAGCGGAGAAGCAAAAGCGAGACTTGAATGAAGAGCTCGAAGCTTTAAAAAATGAATTATTAGATTCATTGGATGTAACAGCTGCTCAACAAGACCTCACTGTCAAAAGAGAGCAAGAGTTGGAAAGACTTAAGAAAAGTCTTGACGACGAAGGAAGAGAGCATGAATCACAAATTGCCGAATTTCGCCAAAAACATGGCAAAGTTATTGACGAATTAAACGAACAATTGGATAATATAAAGAAAACAAAAGCTGCGTTAGAAAAAGCGAAAAGTAATTTAGAGGCAGAAAATGCTGATATGGCTAATGAAATTAAGACTACAACTTCCGCCAAACAGGAAAGTGATAGAAGAAGAAAACAGTTGGAAACTCAAGTTCAAGAACTGGCCTCCAAATTAGCGGATACTGAGAGAATCAAAGGTGACATCACTGAGAGAGCTTCTAAACTGCAAACAGAATTAGAAGCAGTGACCGTTCAATTAGAGGAATTAGAACGTAGGGCTAGTCATGCTTTTAAGAATAGTAGTTCACTTGAAGCTCAGTTAAATGAGCTTCAAGATCTTTTACACGAAGAAACAAAGCAAAAATTAACTTTGAGTTCTAAATTGCGACAAATTGAAGGCGAACGCGATGCTCTGCAGGAACAGTTAGAGGAAGAGGAGGAACTAAAGAAAAATTTTGAAAAACAAATCGCTCAACTTATGCAACAAATTGGTGAAGCGAAGAAAAAAGCGGACGAAGAGGTAGAGTTAGTTGTTTCGAGTGAAGAGGCTCGTAAAAAGTTGATCAAAGAAATGGAACAAATGCAAAGACAATTGGAGGAGGCGTTGGCCAACGCAGACAAGTTTGAGAAATCTAAGAAAAAACTTCAATCTGAAGTTGAAGATTTAAATATAGAGATTGAAAGTCAACGATCAAAAGTTTCAGAGTTGGAAAAGAAGCAAAGAAAGTTTGACGCCATGTTGGGTGAAGAGAAATCGTTATCAGAACGAATTGCAAGTGAAAGAGATAACGCGGAAAGAGAAGCGAGAGAGAAGGAAACGCGCATACTATCGCTTGTTCGTGCCTTAGAAGAGAGAGAAGAACAGTTTGAGGAATTGGAAAGAGCGAGAAGACAATTGCAAACAGAACTCGATGAGTTGGTAAACAATCAAGATTCGGCGCATAAAAATTTTCATGACCTCGAGAAGGCTAAGCGTAGTCTTGAAAACTTAGTTGCGGAACAAAAGGCACAAATCGAGGAATTAGAGGATGAGTTGCAATTAAGTGAAGACGCGAAGCTTCGTTTAGAAGTGAATATGCAAGCATTGAAGTCTCAATTTGATCGCGACATGTTAGCGAAAGAAGAGCAGGCAGAAGATAAGCGACGTTTGCTGTTGAAACAGGTGCGTGATTTGGAAGCGGAATTAGAAGACGAGCGAAAACAAAAGGCCGCCGCTATTGGCGCCAGAAAGAAACATGAAAGCGAGTATCACGACCTCGAACAACAAATGGAAATGGGAAACAAATTGAAAGAAGACGCCATTCGCCAATATAAGAGACTGCAGGCACAAATGAAAGATTATCAACGCGAGGCCGAGGAAGCAAAAGCAATGCGCGACGAACTTATAGCTCAAGCCAAAGATGCGGAAAAACGGTCAAAATCTTTAGAGGCAGAATTGGCTCATTTGCAAGAGGACTTGGCATCGAGCGAAAGGGCGCGACGAACCGCTGAAAACGAACGCGAAGAGCTATTCGAGGAAAACAACACACTCGGACCGCTTCGGTCGATGTGGCTCGACGAGAAGAGGCGATTAGAAGCTCAAATACTTGCTCTTCAGGAAGAGCTTGAAGAAGAGCAAAGTAATTCTGAAATATATATGGATAAAGTTCGCAAAATGCAGTTACAAGTTGAACAGCAAACCAATGACCTCGCATCAGAAAAGTCCAATTCTCAAAAGATTGAAAACTCTCGTCTTGTTATAGAGAGACAAAATAAGGAATTAAAAGCAAAACTGCAAGAAATAGAGACTTCGCAACGATCGAAAACCAAAGCTACTATTGCTGCGCTTGAAGCAAAAATAGCACAATTAGAGGAAACTATCGAACAGGAGACGAAGGAGAGACAGATTGCGACCAAATCGGTGCGCAAAATGGATAAGAAAGTGAAAGATGTTATGATGCAAGTGGAAGACGAACGAAGGCACGCCGATCAGTATAAAGAACAAGTCGAAAAAGGAAATAATAGAATTAAAGCATTTAAGCGCCAATTAGATGAAGTCGAAGAGGAATGTTCGCGAGAAAAAGGTTTACGTAGAAAATTTCAGAGAGAATTAGAAGACCAAATTGAAGCAAATGATGCTCTCACTAGAGAAATGGGAAATCTAAAAAATAAAATAAGGTTTGAATTTTTCCTTTTCTTAATTGATTTAAATAGAAAAGTTTTTGACATAAAAAAATTTGTTGTAGACGTTCTGGCGGTTCAGGTGGAGCTTCTAGAAGTTATTTAGGTAATAAACGCGGTTCCATGAGTGGCGGTACGGGTGATGATGGCTCTGTAGGTTCGCCGCTCGATGACGATAGTCCCACAAATGACGACAGTCCCGCTTAATTAGTTAATTCTATTTCTAAATTTATTATTATTCAATTAATAGTTTATAATTTCTTTTCGCTTATATGTGAACAAAGGTTTTGGAATGCACTCAATTTATCTAATTAATCAACATTTATGCCTTAAACTAACTTTTTTATACATTCCTGTGAGAAATTTAATGAAAAAAAATTCATTTATATCATCATTCCGTAGCCTTTTTTTAAAAAAAATATTTAAGTATTGTTAAACAACCGTCCTTTCATTTTAATAATTACTATATAAAAAAATATTATTTTTATTTAAATTAGAACATGCATTACAGATTTCTTGAGAGCTTAGAAAGTGTGCTTCTTCTATATTATTCATATAAAATAACGTTAGTTTTAATGCTTTGTACAGAAGGGAACATTTTTAAATTTCTGCTTTAATACCAGTTGTGTAAAAAGTTTTTTAAAAAATTTTTGTTTTCTGCGTTTTATTAATAATTGAAATTTCGAAAAAATGTCTATAAATGAATTTATCACATATTTTACAAAAAAAATCATTTTATTTTTTATTTACACTATAAATATATAATTTATGTAATAAGATATTTATATATTTAAAATATTTCAAATTAAGCTTAATTACTGATGATCTTGAAGTGAGTACGAAATTAAAATTATTGAAACCCTACTTATATTTTGTAAACGATAGGAATTTTGCATTATTTGATATGCATTTAAGACATTTTCTTATTAGTTATAAGATTAAAATAATTTATTGTAGAATATTTTGTTCGTTTAAATACATTTGTGACACAGTGATCAAAATCTAATTCAACATTTTCATTGTTTTGGAGCAATCGATAGATAGAAATATATTGGATAACTTATGAGATGCAGATTACTTGCTTATTTCAAACTGATTATTGAAATTTTATTAAATTAGTGATCTTTTAAACTAGGTTTTACAAGCAGTTTACACCCTTTTTCGTTGAAATAATGTATTTATATTTTAATAAGTCGCAAGTTATAAACGTATTTTTTTCAGTTTATTACGTAACGCGCAAAGTTTATAAAATATGAGATTATTTACAGAATAATTTTCTCAGAACTTTTATTTTATCAAAAGTTTATATAATAAAGTTTTGAAACATTTGCTATTTGCCAACCTTTTAATAAAACTTTTAAACTCTGTTTTTTAAAAAGATAATTATTATAGAATTTAAAGCCAAGTATAAAATGCGCACTGATCTGCAAGTCTATAAGCATTTATAGCGAAGCATTGCTATCAGTTCTACAGTATATGTTTTACTGTAGTTGTTTAAGTATATAAAATATTGGGCAAAATTGTCGTGTATTTGATGATTTATAACCACCAATGCGTGACTGATATATTGCTTCCTTTCGATTCGACGCGAATTAGGATTCGTGTGACCAGTGCATAAAAATTTGCGTGCAGTTTCAATGAACGTAAGTGTGTTTAAATGTGTTTAAATTTGAGACCACTAAACAGTTTGAGAAAATTTTTGAACTATTTGTCATTGATTTTCTGCGTAATTCGGTGCAACTCTTACGTGTTTGTATTTTGAATTTTTCGAGTTAAAAATGTAGAATTACTTAAAAATTCATGAAATTGTTCTTCAATTCTTAATGTAATTATTTATTTACATATTAATCGATTAATGCAGTAAATTTTGGTTGTTTACAGTATAATATTTATTTGCAAAATTAATAATTTCTAAATTTTATTATTCGAGTAAAGTGTGGTTTAATTACGAAAAACTCTGTCGCCGATCATTACTTTTTTGTGATAAAGTTTAGCACATATGGGAAGATGTCGTTTTAACGCATCGCTGTTGAATCTTCGTTTGCAATAATTGCACGCCTCTTGCGTTGCGGCAATCATTTGCGAATAAGTACTTCCACTGCCATTATCATCCTTTACAGAACGAATTGCTGCTAAAAAGCAATCGTGTTGTGCTCTCCAATTCGATTTTTTAATATCATTTTTTGAATCCTATTTTATATAAATGCTAATTAATAATCACAATAATAATCACATGAAAATTGATTAAATAAGTATTTGTATATCCATGATGTGTTATTTTATTGGTTAGAAATGTTTGGAATCAAAAGTTTAAATATTTTCAAAAAAAGGATAAAAGAGTTCATTATTTGAATAATAGAGTGAGAGAGAGAATACTAATACTGTTAGTCTATAACGTTAGAAAGTCTAGTATCATTCAACTCGTTCGTAAAACTTTAAATTTCATCCTAAATCCCAACAACATATGGAGAAAATAAATGTTAAGAGTTGGATATGAACATGTACTGTATATTATATATTATTAGTTAATAATTTATAAGTTTATTAATGATAAATTAAAGAAATAAATCTTACTTTAAGAGAGTTTTCATAGCTTGATATATATTCGTTTGGTTTTCCTTTAAATCTCTGTTTAGTGGAATCAAATTTGAATCGTTGTCTTCCATATGCAGAAATGCACACTTTCTCGTGCTTTTGGAGTCGATCTTGAGGTACAAATGAGCGCTTACAATATCTGCACAGTGTATCGTCGTCCGTAATTTTCAGTGATTTTAAATTATCGTTGATTATTGCTTTCAATTGCCTTGATTTTTCACCAAAATTATTTGACAATTTAGTACTTCTAACATCAGACTTAAACTTATCGAGTTTTCCATTATTAAAATTAGTTTTGTAATTCATATTTGCGTCTCTGCTTATGCTTTGATTATCTGCTCTGAAATCTCGATCATTCACTTTCTTCGCAATAGGAATTGAATGGTATCTCTTTTCTATATTATCAACTCTCGGATTGGTGTGTGCACTTGCATCCACATTTTTTGTCGATTTATTATTTCTTAGTTGTTGAGTAGAAATTGAGTATGGTTTTGTGGTTTCGTATTGTTTCGTAGTTTTATTCCACATCGGAATCGAACTGTGATTTACTTTAGGCACAATATTTGAAGTCGTTAATTCACTTTTTACTTGAATTTTGTTTATTTCCGGTGAATTGAAGAAATTATTATTATTATCATCATTAGATCTAACTCTGAGATTTACGCGAAATTGTTCTCTTATTTGAGTTAATTTCGACATTTTCAAAAATAGACAACTATTCAAATGTGTGGTTAAAGTGTGACTAAATAAATATGTACTACTCGTAACAACTTTTAAAATAAATTTCGTTTTATGAATAATTAACAAACTTTAAGGTTGTTTAAGGAGTTACCAAATATGGTTCTGTTGATTATCAGTGAGACAGAAGTGTGGGCCGTTTTTCAATCACGGATAAAATATATTTTCATTGCCTAATTAATAATCATCTAACTTATGTCATAAAAATACTCGAAAGCTATTCAATAAAAATAGATATAAAATAACTTTATCTTATTCATTAAATAATTGTGAACTTGAACTCTTAATATTAATTTCTAACTTATTTAATACTTTTAAGATATTTTAGAAACATTTCTACATACAAATAGAATAATAAGCAGATTTTTTTAGATTATTGTTGCGTTTCTACTGCATTCACTATTAGATAACAAAATATTTACAATTTAAAAGGTTAGAAATTAAAGCCATGTCACTCACGTCATTTCAAATCCAAGGATAAATACTTAAAAATTAACCATTAAAAAAATTGACTTTGATTTTATTAAATTAAATTAATTTTTACAAAATTATATAATGGTAAATACAAATATTTTGAGTGTTATTTATAATAAAGTTATGAAAAGTATTGACTAATACTGCTGCGAAATGATAGACTCGTCTTCATCGCTGTCGTCTATAATAGCGTCATCAAACCATGACGAACAAGATGTAGACGTTTCGTTTGCCAGTATAGCGGATGAAGCATTGCTATGCGGCATCGCATCTACAGACAAACTATTATTACTTGACCATCTATTGTTCGATGCACTACCACTTTGTGATCCCAAATGGTGATGAGATTTCCCCACATGTCCTCCATGAGCATCTTTTTTAAGTCTTTTTTCTTTTGCTCTTCTATTTTGAAACCAAACCTGAAAATCATTTTAAGTTGAGATGAAATTTTTATATTTATAATTTAACAACTTCTTTATAAACAATTTCATTAAAAAATTTTAACTTCTGGAAACAAAAATTAATTACTAGAACCGTGACTAAAAATTAACGCACTCCTGAATCTTATGCGAAACTGTCTTATGCTTAAAAAAATTAATGAGTTTTCGATTATTCAAATCCTAATTAATAAATAAAATATTATTGAATTCATTTTTACTGAATCGTAATCATTTTTTGATTTTATTTTAAGTAATTTATTAAATTTATTAACCGATTTATTCTTCTGGAAGAATATTTTATCTTTTCTAACGCAATGAATATCAATTAATATCAAAATTATCATAATTTTAAAGTGAAATAGAATTGTGAAAATAAAATATTATTTGATTTTATATTTTATTAAATTAAACTGTTGAATTTAATTCTATTGCAAGATATTGGTTAAGGTTGAAAAAATCGAAATTACCACTCAAAACAAGTATGAATATTCATAAATGAGTTCACTTTGACTAAATTATCGTCTAAAGTTCGTTTTAAATAATTTAAAACAAAGAGATTTTCACATGTCTTTCATTGTCTGACAATCTGACAACTTAATCAACTTTAATTGAATCGATATGTGCAACTTTTTCTTATTTTTAAAAGGATTTTTTAATAATTGTGATAAACAAATTAATTTAAACATTTAAATTAATAGCAATTTATTAATTTACCTGTACAACTCTCATATCTAGACCCGTGTCGTGACTTAGCTGTTCTCTTACATGTCGCGCTGGTTTTGGTGAATTATTATAAGCTATTTTAAGAGTTTCCAATTGTTTGGCAGTGATTGTGGTTCGTGGACGTTTTGATGACGATTCTATTCGAGTTAAAATCTATTATTATTAAAACAATCCTAATTCATATGATTTGTATCAAATTTGTAAAAATATGCAAAAATGTGGCTGAGATGAACTGTAGAGGAGGGTCACACTCTGATCTCAGCCACATTGCATCATCACATCCCTATTTGAACATCATTTTGATAAGTTTTACATAAGTGATAATCTCTAAACAAACTACACATGTAATACTATTTCTATTCTAATACTTCTAGTTAGTTACAAATTTTTGAAATATTTATTGAAATAAAATTAATCAATAAACATAGATTGCAAAAAATTGTATTTTAATTTACATTATCAATTAGAATACAGACAAATTACTTGTTTAACATGACACTCACCAATTAACTCTTACCTCTTTGCTTCGCCGATTCGTAATCAGTTTTGCAAACTAATTTGTTGTCTTCCATCAGATAAAATTCATCGCCTGTTAATTTTACAATTTAATTACAGTTAGTTTTAAACGTTGAAATAAATATGACACAAAAGATAGAAGCAAAATTTGGCAAACCTGTATTTAGAGCTCTTTTACAAAGTATACAATTAAAACAATGCATGTGATACACATTTTCTTGCGCTCTTCTCACAATAGCTGTCGGAGGAATGCCTTTAGAATTTGATATGCGAAAATATTTGTTAGCATCTCTGAATTATTAATGTGGCAGTAAGCATATGTAATGGCACTGTAATTACCTAACTCACAATTCGCGCATTTTGTTTTTGCGAATCGTTTATAAAAGTCATCCTTACAATACGGCTGTCCGTTTCTTAAGTAACATTTTATCGTTAAAGATGTGTGACAATCAGAACATACTAGACATCCTAAAAATGTAAAATATGTATTTCACATAAATATAATAGTAATTTTTTATGCAAAATAACTTGAATTAAATTTTAAAGCTTGTTATCAATATTAGTTGTGAGGAAAAGCATATGTCCGCGAATCTTTTCTTATCTATTCTATTTCGGTGTTGCATTCGATGAGAAGAGAATTGTCTGATTACCTGAATGCCAACACGTGTGCCTTTCATTGTCGTGTCCCAATTTTAATATAAAACGATCGAAAATGATTCCTTCGCAGCCATTACATCGCGGCAGCGTTTCTATTGAATTAAATTTTGGTTACATTTAGAATGACTGCATGCAAAAAAATTATCATTAAGAATATGTTAAAAATTTTGTATTTAAAAAGATTTAAAAACTGTCCGAAAAATTTATTTATTTACACAATATTTTTAATTATTAGTAGGGATTTGAAAATTGTTAACTAACGATTCAATTTAAGTTAAGAATTTCATAAATCGAACCATAAGAAAGTTATTATTTATGTTAACTATTATTAAATTCACTTAATCTTTTTAAACGATTCTAACGAATTTAACGATTTTGCATATTACTAACGATTTAGAATTTATCTAACGATTTCAAGTAAGAATACTAGATAAAAGAAAATTATTTAATTTTCACCTATTTATTGTTAAATATGCTAAATATTTTATATTAGTCACGATATTTATTAAAAAATTATAAAATTTCTTGATAAATTTTCGGTTCTTAAATTCAATTACATACGACTAAAATAATCTGTTATTAGAAATTAGCGCAAAATCTGTCCGGTAGTTCTATGTAAGTCGAGATCTTTACAGTCTTTTCTCCTGTGATTAAATATTATGGGTAATTGTTAAATATATCTTAATTTTAGCATAATTGATTAAAAATTTCTAACGATTTTTTCTAATGATTGATAAACGATTTGGCACCCGTTTTTCTAACGATTTTCAAATCTCTAGTTATTAGTTAATTCATATATCGGCAATAGTTGTCAGATCAAAGTTCACATTTAAAATATTATAGAAGATATGATGACTCATTGATTAGACTTCAGACTATAAACTTGATTAAAAATGAAATTATTTAAATACAAGTTAAATCTGAAGATTGATTGCGCACTATATATTTTTCTTTTATTTTCATATTTTTAACATCTTGATAATACGAATTAACCATTGCTGTAACCTTTAAAATTATCCGTTTAAATGATATATATTACTGATACTTTACGTTGAAATTCTTTATTTAATATTTAGATTTGTGAAAATGAACTCAAAAAGTCAAAAAATTGAAAATTACGATAAAAGTTATTATATACAAATAAAATTTTCACAAATTTGTTTATGGGTTAAACAATTGTCACGTATTTATAAAAAAATGAAATGAACCATTTAAATCATTTGTATCAACCAAGAAGTCCCTATATCTAGATGATCGAAATTTTAAGTGAATAAAACACGAGGGAATTAAGCGATAATTTCTAAACCTTTTAACGGTAAAGAGCGAGCAATTTCTAAATCACTTGGGAAAAAAGATCTGCTATTACTCGAACTACTTTACATAATGTATTAGGTTTTTGCTACAGTGTTTGATATAACAAATGTTTTCAAAATATATTTAAATTTTAATTTATTTTCAAAACTTGAAATCTCACATTTTTAAAATGAAAACTTAGAAAGAAATCATTTGAAGTATAAGTAGCGACAATTTTCCGAAATGAAGGAGGCAACCAAAAAATTAACTGCAACTCCTCTCTTAATTCTGCAAATTATCGAAGTTAGTTAACTATTTTTAAAAAATTTTTCCAAACTTTATGAAATTCTTCAATAATTTGACAAAATTTGAAAGAAATATAATAAAAATAAGTTTGATTATATATAGAACAACATTGATATATAGAATGTGTTTTGTACATTGCGAATAGTGAGCACATACAAGTGATTCATTATAACATCGGACATGTAGTCTCCGTAAGCTCACATATAGCATAAAATTAAAGTTTTACATTTTTCTAAAATATTTAACAAATGACTATATTTATTTTTCTAATGACTATAGTGGCAAATTACAATTTTAATTAGTTATAAAAAACTTAGAAGGTTTGCAGTAACAGTTAAAGTATAAGGAGATTTAATAAACAATAATAGAAATCTATATGCTTGTTATACTTTGAACAATTTTTGTTACAGTTTAGTGTGTTTTGTGCTATAAGTATTTCGGCAAAATTTATTATTAAAAAATTACGAAAAATTTTTTTCATTATACTATATTTAATTTTAATTTTATATTAGTTACACAAATTTAGAATTAAAAATCAGTTGAATACAATTTTGACACATAATAATAGAGTTTGATGACACATAATAGTTATTTGTAGTAAATGGAAACATCCTGACAGGATATATCGCATCAATGTTAGTGTATTTCCGCGGTTACTGTGGCTCATGTGGCTCAGGTGTGCTTTTGTCCCTAATGTTATAAAGCGTATACTGTATACGCTGAATAGAATATATATTATTGTAATGCACTCAAGTCAGTCAATACACGCACGTGCCATAGCACTGGTAATGCACGGGGCATCGCATACTATTTGCAATTAGGGTACAATCATCTATACCCCAACTCCTAGTCAAGTGTCTCTTTTTCACAGTCTATCATCGATTACCGATTGCTTCATTTGATTCATACTGTCGAACAATTTTTAAAATTTTATTTAAAGTAAATAGAATATATTAACCAAAGTTGAGAATTAATGCATATAATATTTTTAATAATCAACACTACAGTTATAATTTGCTTGGATGTAATAATGATAGGAAAACGAGATTTATAGTAGATTTATAGTAGATAGTGAACACTACTTATGCGGGTGTCACTCGCTTTTTCAAGCACGCGTACATAATGGAAGTTATGAACCATCTGCTGATGATATAAAATGGTTGGAGTTAATGGAAAGTATTACAGATATTAGCATTGAGGTGAAACGGGTGTGGTTCGCAGTGTGCCCATAGTAACAGTAAAAATCAACTTCCACTTCATAAGTAATGTTTCGTTTCACTCTCGATGAACTAACAGTTTTACCTTTAATTTTGCTTTGTATTCGCAAAAAGTATCTCATGATTTTAGCATTTCGATTACACACTACTTATTCTGCATAATACGCAATATTTGAACAGTTTTAAAATAAATTCTAGAGTAAATCTTGTTGTTTACCTTCACTATTCGATAATTTGTCAGTTAAGTTAAGAATTGTCACTCATAAAGATCGGAAAAACGATTTTAAAGAAATTAACACAAAAATTTATATTAATACAATGAAAAATGGAAATTTAGCTTTAAATTTCTATTAATTATTTTGTTTAAACTTTTTGAATTTTAACGAATGTAAATCGTGAAAAAATGTCGAAAATTATTTTTAGAAATTATCTTATCTTAATTTGGTAATTTAAATAATTTTTCAATAAAAATACTTTTGTTAAGAATTTCTTCATATTAATGAAAATAAATTTACTGAATACAATCAAACAATTATCAAATTCAGTATAATAGTAAAAACGAAGCGTTGAGCAATAGTGGCTGTAGTTTGTTTGAGAAAAGAGCAATGTTGTGGGCAACACTGAACGCAACTGTGGGCAGCAATACTGTAGAATAAGTTAACTCCTTAGGAGTTACCTTACAGTTCGTGCAATCGTTAACTAATTTTAAAAGTTTTTATAGTTTCGAGTATTAAAAACAAAAAAGTGTTTACTACAACTAAACAACAGGCTTCAGTAATTTGTTCGATGCCAGAGGTTAAATGGTGATGGAAACCACAAAAAGTCGAACAGTTCGTAGTAATTGAATTGTGTAGAGAGTGAGTGCAAAAGAGGGAAAAAGGAAGAACAAAACTATGATATAAACTGAATGTCGCGTTACAGTAGAATGCATTTGCAGTGATGTGATGCGCACTTTCGGTTAACGCGTGCTTTGCTCATACAGTATTGTCGATTTGTGAGGGGACTCTATAGAGGGGCAAAAACTGATTTGAGTAAAAGCATTTTAACATGATTACCAAGACTTTACGGACTCAATGGTTGCTAAGATATTGATTTTTATAGGGAGTACAGTCAGCGCTACATGAAAACACTTTTTTTTTTGCAAAAACAGTCTAATTTATTCATCAATTCTGTTTAGATATACAGTTTATAGATAACAATATTATCAGATAAAATTTACTTTAAATGTTGTTTCATTCGGTTTACTGATAAATATTAACAAAAATTGAAATTTGTCAACAGTTGACAGTTCGGAATAAAGTGACCAAAAGGGATTGAGGCAATAATGTTAGCAGAGATCATGTTGATAATGATACTCACTTACTAGGGTTGTACTGTTTCTACACACTATTCTTATGGGGGTTTAGGTTCGCTACTATTGCTTTAGCTATAAATGGCATTATTTGAGTGCGGACACATAAAACACCATTAATACAGTACATTATCTTTGCTGGCACACAGAAACCCGAGTTGTTTGAATGATACTTTGAGATTGATTGAAAAAGGAGGAGAAGTCATCGATTGATGAGACCAAGTCATTGGAAGTCATTGAGGGGTCATTTAGTGACGCGAAATGACTGCAAATAAGAGTAACGATCATAACATACTCGGCTTAGAAATTTGGCCAAAAAACAAATCAAATAATATAGGCTTAATTCAACTGTTGTTTTACAGTTATTCTTATTGCGCAACAAATCAATCAATATTTAAATTTGTTTAAATTTATAATTACTATGTATATTATTATTAAATTTAAATAATTTAAATTAATTTTACAAATAGTTTTGCATTAGTTTGCTTATTGCTTCGAATCACAATTATTTGATAGAAGGGTATACTTATACTGTATATGGTATAGTATGGAAAATAGTAAAGTGCAGTTCTGTACACTATAGAGTGTACTACTGTAACAGTACTACTGAATTGTAGAGTGTATTATAAATATAGTTAGAAGATGACTTGTGGATGCGGAACATTTCTTTTGATCATCAAAGTCTTATCTGAATCTATTGAAAAAATTTGAAATAATAGAGAATAAGTATTAGAGAACAGAACAGAACAGAACACATCCAGCATTATGCGACAAAACACCCACGGATTATTAATCTCATGGATGGAGGCAACAATAATAATCCCGATCTAACCGGCAAACAATACAGATCTGCAGTGAAGAGTAGATGTGAGCCAAAGCCAAAAGCTCTTTTCAATTCATATAAGGCTTTCAAGCACGAGTCAAAAAGCTGTGCTCTTTCTGTATAACAGAAATTCATCTGTTCTCAACCTAACTATAGAGTCAAAATCACTCTTACGGCAGACGTGCAGTATATTTTCTATTTGAAAATAGAATAAACCTATAAAATAGTAGAACTGTGCAGAATAATGCTAACTTAGCACACAATCCCTCCAACAAATTAATGCATGCAAGTTTACTATAACTCATAAGATGAGTATAATGTTTGTCCATCTGCCACGTAAACTTGATTTTCGAAATTATTTCCACTAATAATCACTAATGAAACTAAAATTGTCTATCAATTAAAAATTACAATATTAAAAAAAGACATATTTCTCGATATTTTCTAAAAGAAAAGTTTTATTTCACGGATTGATTTGGATTCTCTACATTATAATATAAGAATCACGTTCAATATGCAAACAATATTCATTATTCGTTGAATTATTGCAGAATCATGGCATAAGCCTAACTAAATCAGTAAATAAAATGAATGATCGAGTTAAAACTAGCACCAAATGTCTTTGTTAACACCTGATTGGTAAGCAAACAACAATGTTTTTATAGTAAATCATTAAGTGTAATGAAAATATTAGCTATAGATTTGAGAAGTGGCTGTTGTACTACCACTATCATATATACATACTGTACACTCAATAATTCAGACATCTGTTTAGTTATTATAAGTGCAAATATTGTATTTTTCTTGACTTTAAACTTTAAGCTTCAATAATTCACATTCTTAAGGACACTTTTTGAACATTTCATATTTTTCAATTTTTGAACATTTTAAAATTTTTGATCGATATTATTACTACATTCTTTATTAAATTAATTTAGTTTATTGAAGTGTAATGTTTGATAAGTTAAAAGAGATGAAAAAGTGAGTTGAATTTTCTAAATATCTTAAAATACAAAATTAAAATATAAAATAAAGACATTACTAGGAAGACTTAATTCTCTATTAATATTATATTTTTTAAACATGTTCAATGTTTTCATAAATCTTCTCTCTAGTAATATTTGTAACGCGCTATTAGTAATAGCCTATTACATAAAATTTCTGGTACAGACCAATATGCATGGCATGCATACAGTCTTTTAGATTCCTCACTTTTTAGCTCACTATCTCTATATATATATATATATATAGATAGTGAGAGAGAGAGAGAGAGAGAGAGAGAGAGCTTATGAATTTGTCTGCATGTACACAGTCCTCATAAGTCCAAGAACTCTATCACTTCCTTGTTATATCTTTATACTTTACAACATAAAAGTTACAACTCAATAGTCTGAACAGCCGTCGATAGAATATTAACATGATTAACATAGAGCTAAAGTAACAGTTACTAAAACCTTTTTTCACTTCACCTAACAATATAAATTTAAGTAACCTAAGATAGTGAGCTCTATTATGATACTTATAGGACTTCCGGACTTTTTTTTTATTTATTTAGCTTTATTATAACTGCCGCAAGTTAATAGAGGCGATAAGTTCTATCTTTGAAGCATGGAGTCTACTTTAATTTAAAAGGAGTGCAAACAAGGACTAACATTTTAACTGAGTGAGCTTAAAATTACGATTAACTTAAAGTTAGTCTATTTATACAATGTAATTCTATTTCAACATATTCTGTTCCAACACATACCTTAACTTCAATTATGTCACTGCATTACTGTATATATGAATTATTACTCAGTTTGATTATATTTTTATTTATTTCATTAAATTGGGTCAAAAACATATTTCTAGAATTAACAATAATATAAAAATTATTGTATACAATAGAAGGACTAATAATTTTATTCTGAAAGTATTAATCTCGTAAATATAATAAAAGTTAAAAATGAATTTTAATCATTATTCCAAAATCCTTCTTAATTTTTATTATTTTCTCAAATTATTTTTTGTTTATAAAAATAAACATAATCAAAACATCTGTTAAAAATAATTTTCTTAGAAACCATCTAAATTTTAAATAAAGATGTCGGACGCTGTAATTTTACTTATTTTGCTTTGTAATAACTAAAATTTGTATGCTTATGATTATTTCATTTTTGAGGTGCAAAACTTTTACATAAAACATAAAAAAATTTACAGCTAACTTAATAAAATGCTAAACAATAAAAATATTAAGAATTCTATTAAAGTTTATTTAAAACAGGCTGAAATTTCTAGTAATTGCAGTTTGGCGGTTAAACCGTGGTTTTATCAATAAAAATTTAATCCATCAAAAAACAGCAAATACAGTTTTTAAAAACCGCGTTTTAAGCACATTGTTGTCAACTTTAATTTTGAACAATAAAAATTTGTTGTTTTAAAGTGGTGAAAAACAAAGAGAAATTATGGAATTAAATAATTGCACAAAATTTAAACACTAAATCCAGAAAAAACCCTCAAGAAAAACTGCGGTTAAAACCGAACGCATCTAAATTTTAATGCTTATATGGAAGTAATGTTGCTATATTCCCAATAAATAGATACCATTTATTTTTCAGGTAAATTGTAAAAATTGCCATTTAAACACTTATCCAGAATTATGTAAAATATTTATATCGAAATCATTTAAGTATTGGCTCTCGTATCCATAACTGAATTTTCGACTCGGTTAGCCAATAGAGCTAAAACTTGAAGTTTTGAAACTTAGCAGTATTGTATTCAATATGCAAAATTTTATCAAAAAAATAAAACTGCACAATAAAATCCATTGTAAGAAAAAATAACATAAAATTGCAAATCAATTACCAAATCTTTAGTTGGGATTTTTACAACTTATTTATCTTTGAATTTTTCACTTTACTAATGATGTGAAGCCAATGATTCCTAATGATTTTATACCGTGCTATATTTTAACTTATTATGTGAATCTCTCATATGCAAGGAGTAAAATATTCTTTGATTAAAGAGTTTCAAAGAATTTTATTATTCTCAAAGAATAATTCTTTGAAAAACCTGGGAATTTTTTCAGATAATATCAAAGAAATTTTCATTAATTCAAAGAATTTCTAAAAAGCCAAATATTTTTATTATAATTTCGTTATTTTTTAAAAACTACTAAATAAATAAGACTAAATGTACAATCTATTCATAATTGTATCATTTCAATGACTAATTTATTAAAAATACACTATTTTATAACGATTTTCAACTATAAAAGTAATTTTTAGTCAAAGAATCCTCAAAGAATTTGCTATATTTGTTCAAAGAATACTTGTGAAATAGTCAAAGATTTTGCAAAGAATTTTCACCCTTTTTATCAAAGAATTTTTAACTCCTTGCTCATATGCCAATAAACTCCACATTGATATTTATTTTTGTTGTGTTATGCATTATGTTTATAAACTGAAATTAAAACGCATAAAAATAAAATAATTGATAAAGATTTGCTGTGACATCGAAGCGTCTTAAAGATTAAATTATGAATTGATCACTTTTATTGACAGTAATCGACCGATGAATGTATAATAAATTTTACTATGTGTTCTGTAAACAAATAATTTGAACTTTCTTATATGTTTGGTAGATATGCGAACGGACATAGTAAAACCCATAAGCTCTCCTTTATATATATATATATATATATATAAAGTGAGCTAAAAAAATTTAAATCACTTCGCCAAATAAATTAAATAATAGATAATTATAAAAATAGTGTTTGAACAAGATTTTTAATTCAGTACTTATCTTTTGTAAAAAAAAACAATATATTGTGTAATGGAGTTTATGGAATAAATTTACTCTGTTATTAAGTTTGTTCGTTTGCATCACTTTTATTTATTAATTCTTTATTCTATTTATTAAGCCTTTCTCTGTAACAAGTCTTTACTTCATATTAATTTTAAATCACAATCAAATCGAATTTAAAATTTTTTAGCTCACTTCATATGGATGAAGGAGAGCTTATGGATTTGACCCTGTCCGTCCGTCCGTCTGTCCGTCTGTCCGTCTGTCCGTCCGGATGTTCGCAGTCCTCTTAAGTCGAAGAAGTCTGCCACTTACAAGCTATATCTAATACTTTGTAACATACATGATACAACTTAATTGTCTGATTAGTTATCACGTTATAAAATTACTTTGAGTAACAATGCGCTAAAATATCAATTATTAAAACGATAATCCTAACAATACTTATGAAAGTGAGCTCTCTATGAATGTGTCGTTCTTGTTTAGAATAGAATCGGAATAGATATGAACTTGTGTGAAAAAATAGAATTGAAATAGTATCTAAATTAAAAAAATTTGCCATTAACAAAATACTACATTTTAGCTAAGTTTTTAAGTAAAAGCTGAGTTTATGTATTTGACAATATGAGCGCTTAGGTTTTTTTCTTTGATTATATTCATTATTTAAAATTTTATTAGTTTCTTCAGTTGATAATTAAAATTCTTAATTACAAGATTAGTAATTTATTTTTGATGTTTCGAAATGTTATGTTCACTATTCTTTGAAAAAGCCAACAAATTACGAATCAGGTAATTTTTAACCTGGTTATCAACAAAAGAATGTAAGCAAAATTTGCGTTAATACTTTTAAACTATACCTTAATTTATAATTTAAAAGTATATATTTATTTAAATTAAATAAATTACAAAATTACAATAAACATTCTCTAACTGCGCAGTGTATATGACAAGTAAAGCACGGATTTTTACATAAAAAAAATATTCTTGGCGGTGCAACACAATTACCTTATAAAATTTTTGTGAAAATATCGGCATAAAATAAGTCATTTTGTAGATTTTATAAGTAAATATAAATCAATATTTGACGAATAAGTAAATATAA
>JAQIVF010000127.1:0-33849 GCA_034698365.1 Steganacarus magnus
TAATGGTTTACCCATGGTTTGGTTTGGTTCGGATTGGTTTACATTTTAAAATTATGGTTTGGGTTGGTATGGTTTAAAGTTTTAGATAATGGTTTGGTTTGGTATGGTTTGAGAAAAGTAGAACCAATAGCACCTTTAGTTTAGACCATTAAAAAACACTTGGTTTGAAACGGTTGTTGTGCTCACAGACGCACTTAAAGTTATCTTTTGCTTTCTTGAAAAATTGCGAATAAAATTGGAATATGAATAATAGTGTTAGTGCTGTTTAAAACTGGTACGACTATTGTAAAGGTAAAGTATTTAAATTTTTGTTTGTTATATTAATTGCTGAAACGGCTTTCCAAAAGCAGCGTACTCTCCCTCCTTATTTAGCTTGAGTCTGTAAACGACAAAAATTATGAGTACAGCATTGAGAGTAATTATGCAGTCCTCTTCTTGTGACAACAAATCCCGATCTAAAACTTCTGTTGTTTTTACGGCATATAAGTTTAGTTTACTGTTGGATGCTTTGGCGGTCATCCAGCAGATCATGTATTTATATTTTGGTAACTATGATGACACTGACGTTGAATCAAACGATTCTGATGATTCTTCTGACAATTCTAGCGACTCTTCTGATGAAGGGACCCCTTCAGGCGTTAGAGATCATGAGGCTAATGATATATAAAGTTTTTTATTTTATTTATTTGTGAAATTACTTCTTAAAACCTTTTTTGCAAAATTATAACAATTTTAATTAAACTTTTTAAAAAATGAAACTTATTTTTATTAAATATTTTGCCACTAATGGTGCTTTATGATTAGAAAGAACCCAGGTAAAAATTATGACCCGGTTATCTCCCTTTGCACATATTCGTGTTTTGGGTTATTATGCAAAGTATGAAAAAATAATAAAGTTCGTAAAAATAATTTACTTAATTTTTTTGGGTTTTGGGGATCATGGCATATGTAGAGTGTCCCGTTCAAATATGTATATATATATATATTTGGGTGCCTGCTGTTTGAGGTTACTAATATTTGCGGCATTGTGTGTAGTTCGCCAAAATGGAATTTAAACCTAACTCGTTAATTGAGTGTTTAAGAGTTGATTTATTAAAAATAATTAATTAATTAATAGTGTAGTGATAAATAACTGATGAAAATACAATATAATTGCTTTTTATATTTGTATAAAAAACTTAATTTTTAATCTTGTTTTAGATTCAGCGCCATAGTTACACAGAGGGGGATTGTCCAGGGATGACCATCCCCAAGAAATTCTGGAAAAGTTGACCCCCCAAGATTTATGAGAAGCTAAAAAAGTATATGAAATTATATTGTTATTTTCTTGATTAAATTTAAAATTTAAGATAAATTCTAAGTGTTTTATTTTTCTGATATATTTTACTGTTTTATCATTCCTTATTAGGTTTACCATTCCATATATGGTTTTATTATAAAAACGAACTATCTTTCTAACGTCATTAAAATTCCTATGCTCAATATTTCTAAAAATAGGTGAACGCGAAGTTTTTTACAGATATTTAACGGTTTCAAAACGGTGCCATATCTTTAAAGAAGCCCCATAATAATTTTTTTGTGTAGCGTGTAATACGCAATATAATTGATACCGATTATTACGTAAATAATGCAAGAGTATTGCGTTAAAAATTTAGCGAAAATGTTTCGCGTGCCTTTCAGTCAAAGATCACATTGTGGAAAGTTTCTGGTTAATGAGTTACCGACAGATCGAATCATTTTCACTTCAAGTTCTCTGGATATTTTTATTCATAGTGTGCCTACAGTTTTTTATTAAGCGCATTATATAATACACATAAAGTAAAAGGTATAGCAAACAATTCTAGTTTTAACTAAAAAAAATTTTAGCGAACATTTATATTAAAGATAAAATTATACGAATGCATATATTCTCAAAATAGATTAATTTTTCTTAGAAAAATACTTAAGCGCTTCCAAAACGAGTTTTATAATAAATAAATTAAGAAAGAGCAAAAAATCAATTGTTTTTATGTATTGTAATAGTAATTTTATTGCCACTTATTTATATTGATAAGATTTGAATTTAAAAATATGTAACATTTTAATTTTTTTTAATTTAAAGAAACATGCTTTGAACTTTCTTTTAAAAATTGCAAGCAAATTATGAATATTACCAATAAACTATACTTCAATAAAACTATTAGAAAAATTGATTGGAACTTAGAACATGCAAATGAATTTTAAAAGAGAGCTGTTGCCGAACACCACATATGCAACCCAAAACTTATCAATAATGTGTTTGACTTCATCATTGACACATTGTTATAAGTTTATACAAAAGAAACCCATATTAATATTTTTAAGATAGCATCTAATGAAAATAATCAAGCAGAACAGACAAGTATTACTGGATTGAGCAGGTAAATAACAAAATTTTAAGTGTTATTTTTCTAATAATGATTTTTCAATTAAAATAATAATAAAAACCAAAAAATTTCAAACAAACCTGAGAGTAATTTTTACAAATGAAGAGGAAACAACTTGTAGTCTAAGTCAAAAACATTATAATGGCATTAGAATCAATGAAGTGTTTTTGAAGTCTACCTTACAAATTAAAGACGCTGATTTTATTGTATTAAAATTTGTTGGCAAATTATCAAATAGAATTAAAAGTTTACAAAACTTAAAACTTCTGGGAATTAGATGAAACATACAACAGACAAGCAACAATTGATATGGTTATTATTTTACATAAATTTAAACAGACAAAAAAGGTTTTTTTTACGATTGGCACAAAACTTGTAAATGAAGCTCACTTAAAATTTGGAGATTAAAATAAAGGTCTGCAAAATATGATTCGTTTTAATAAACACAACACTATCTTTCGAGCAACAAAAAAACTAATTAAAAATCAGTATGTTCTTGTCTTGATAAACGATTATACTAATTCAATTAAATTTACCGACAATAAACGAAGATATTATTACTGGACTTCATGATATGATATTATTCAGGTCTGATTATTATTTAAACCTTAATGATAAATATGTTCTACAAAATTATAATATCGATAATTCACTTAACAGATGCGATGTAACTGAGTTAGATGAGATAAAAAATGTCATGCCTAATTTTTTTAAACAAAATAACCCTAGTCCTAAACAAGAAAATAAGTGTTATGAAAATTTTTTTTCTCAAAAACTTCTACTACAGTTATTTAACATCATAATAATGAAACTGTTAATCAAATTGATTTAGAAATCACTGAGTATTCAGAAAAAATTGATTTCGAAAATTCTGATGTAGTAATGTATGAAACAATACATGAATACAGACAAGAGATATCTGAGCTTATGTAGGATCACTTAGATTTACAAATAGATAATTCTTTGTGTCTAAATAAAGAAGAAAATGAATGGGATACAACAAAAAAATTTCCAGCTTAGATGGCTAAAACAAATAACAGGCGCAAAAAATCATTTGTATTCTTTTTGTCAAACAGTACAACTAGAAGGAGTTAAAAAATGGTTTGAATATCTTTATGAGCCAGATAAATCTGATTATTATAGATATAGATGTCGCTATGTCATAAATACAAATATGATTTAAGAGTTCATAGCGAACAAGTTTCAAAGATTTCTACAGATCAAGGAAATCTAAATAAACTTCGTAAAAAATGATATTATTCGTATAGTCACCACAAATCAACTTTGCATTTAGACGTACTTAGTTTACATCAGCAAAGACAAAAGCAAATTATGCCTATGTTAGCAGCAAAATTTCAAAAAGACAGAGTCGAGAGGAAGTTTAGAACTTCAAGTTACTTCAAAAATTCTGAGAACTGTTTAAACCGAAGTTTTAGCAGGTGTTTAATTTAACCAAAGTAAGCTAATTGTAAGACTTCAACAAATGAATGGAGTTGATTTGGGATATCATCATAAAGATAGAATCGCTGCATTTAAAATGGCTATCTCAATAGGTGAAACTTTACATAGTGATTTAATTGAGCAAATTCAAGTACTAAATTATCCACTTTCAATTCTATTCGACACTACAACAGACAAATCTAACAATAATGTATTAATATGCTACTTTTTATGTTAATAAACTGCAAACCAATAAAAAGATTCTTTAGAATCATAAATTTAGATTTTGAAGAAAATTCAAATGCAATTTTTTACAAATTAATAGTTGAATTCAAAAAAGAAAATTAAAGAATTTCTTCAAAAGAACTTAATTGCATTTACTAGCGAAGGTGCACATGTATTTTCTGGGTCTATAAATCTTTTCGCGTGAATTTTCAAGATTGGATTATTAAAAAAAAAATAGAAAAATAATTGGAGTTCACTGTGCACCATATTGTTTACAACTTTAGTTAGCGCACAAGTTTTAAAAATAACCAGGTTAAATATATAGAATCAATTCTAAATGAATTGTATCATTTTTATTTTGGGCCATGTTACAAAAGAGATGTTCATCTTAAAGAATTCGCTAGAGTAGTAGAAGATACTATCGCCTTATCGTTGCAACTCTATATTCCATGTTAGATGGATTGCAAGAGAATATTATTAAATTTTAAAACTAATTAAATCCTGGAAATATATCTTGAATAAAACAATTTTGATCAATAATCTAGCAAAAAAGCTAAAGATTTATTATATAAATTAAAAGGAAAACATTTTATGAATTAAAGAAATTTGTAAAAAAATAGGATATGATAATAATGTTGAAGTTGTTTCTTCGTGGCAGCTTCTTCTGACAACTATAATGCAGGATAAAGATTACTCAATTGAAAAATGGTCTGTACTTAAGATATTTTGTTGTTAACTTGCTAAAAGTTATTTATCATGGAATATCTATCTAAAGTTTATGGTTGAAAACGTTTTATCAATACCGATTTGCAATAGTGAATGCGAAAGAGGGTTAATATCATTTTATTTTTAAAATAAATTTAATTAATTTTTCTTTCAGATTTTCCGTTATCTCTTTTATTAAAGACAAGAAAAAATCGCGGCTTAATATTAAATCATTAGAACATCTGATGAGGATAAAAATAAATGGAGTGCCGATTTAAGATTTTGACGCCACGTATTTTTCTGAACACTGGGTTGAAAACCATATGCAAACTGATGATTCTTCAAAAAGAAGAAAAGGTAAAGTTTAAGTTTATTTATTAAATTATTTATAATTATTTGTTTTAGATCCTGTAGTTAAAAAACAAAGGTTGGACAATATAATTGAAATAAATGAAGAAAACCTGGATAGCGACGATTCAGATGATGATGGCTTAGACGAAATTTTCAATAATTATTTTATGTAAATTATTTTATAAAATAAGAAATCTATTAGAAGTTATTAATTTAATTTTAGTAGTTATTTTGATAAAATAAATCACCTATTAATTATAAGTTTTTTAAAATTTTTTTTTAATCATTTTTGGAAATTCTTTTGAAAGTCATAGATTTAAATCCGATGAGTTTTACCCCCTAAAAAATCAAGAATTTCTGCTTTCGACCCCACCCTTAAGTCTCGGACTCTGTGTAACTAGTGATTCACATTTTAACCGGTTAACTTTTAACCTTAACGGTTAACCGGTTAAAGTTAAGGTTAAGAATAGTTTTAACCGGTTAAGTTAAGAAAAAAATCCAGTTAACCGGTTAACTTTATTTTCTTATTTTATATGAATTTTGGTCAAATTTCAAAAAATAGATTCATTTTAAATATCAAAATATCATTTAAGTTACAAAAATGTCTTAAATTGATTATTTTTATTATTGAAATTAATAAAATTTTTATATTTTAAACCACTCCATTAAACTAGTTATGAAATTTTAAAAGAATATTTTGAAAGTTAACCGGGTTAACCTTAACTTATTCGGTCAAAAAAGTTAACTTGAGGTTAACTCGGTTAAGGTTAAAAATTGCTTTACCGGTTAAAGTTAAGGTTAAGAAATATTTGAAATTAACGGTTAACCGATGTGCATCACTAACTGATTCAGCGCAGAAACATTATTTCATAGTGTGCTGTAATGAAGCGTTTAGCACGCGTACGAAAACGTGGCTACACTTCTTAAGCCGACAACGTGTTAACGTGTGAATTAAATATGAGACACAATTAATCAAAAATACAAAATAATTTTTATTAAAAGAGAGCTGAAAAAGCTGTTATAAAATTGAGTAAACGATAAGAACAAAAGACAAAAGAGTAATGACAACGAATGTAATATGTTATAACATTTTTATAATAAAATAATTTGTTTTAATTGGTGTTGAGAGGCCCACCAAATGAGGTGACAATCACTTCTCAACCAATCAGGTCGTGTTTAACGAATCATACCACGAGCTGAATAAGCTATAGTAATGTTTTAGAATTCAACTTTGAATAACTTTATCAGTTAAACTTAGTTGAACTCAAGGTTAGGCACCTGTTATTGAGTTTTATATAATATTAGATATTAATGTGTAATATTATGCATCACACAATAAAGCTTTATAAGCTGAACGGATATTAAATAATTATATAAATAAAACGAAAAATTTTGATGCTCTCTTCCGGTACGTTTTACACGTGATGCCATCTTGCGTCGTTTCAGTGCTCTCGTTTGCATTATGTAATATTATTTACTCTGACGTGTGTTTATAAAGAGTATATTTATTTATTTGTGTTTAATTGTGTTGTGAGTGTTGTAAATAAATATGATTCACAGTCTCTTCATTATCAACCAATCGGGGTATATATGATTCAATTAAACGCATTCAATTCAATTCAATTCAATTCATTACTATTTTAGAGATGTATTTATGGAAAAGCATTGGAAGAGTGTAATACACCGATCAGTGTGTGATTACTTCTTAGACGCACAGCGAAAGGCAACCGATTCTAACAACATATCGCCAGTCATAGCAACGCCACACTATTATCTCATATCGATATTTCGGTGTCAGCTATACTTCGTTGCAGTCACTGTTAACGAAATTCCTCCGCTATTTGTTATCGAATTTCTTCACAGAGTTGTCGATAATTTTATAGACTATTTTAATGATTGCAACGAATCACTAATCAAAGAGCATTATGTGGTGGTTTACGAATTGTTGGACGAAATGCTTGATAATGGCTTTCCATTGGCAACTGAATCAAATATACTTAAAGAGCTGATAAAACCGCCCAATATTTTACGAACCATTGCTAATACTGTGACCGGAAGGACTAAGTATGTCATTCATATGTCATTTATATGTTATGATATGTTACGATATGATTATGAATGTATTGTATTGTGTAGTGTTTCGATAACATTACCATCAGGACAGTTGTCGAACGTTCCGTGGAGGAGGGCTGGCGTCAAATATACCAATAACGAGGCGTACTTTGATGTAATCGAGGAAATTGATGCTATTATCGATAAAAGTGGTTCCGTTGTATCCGCAGAAATACAGGGATATGTGAGCTTAATAGTTAAATAATTTACCTTTAATACAACTGAGTTAATAAATTTCTAATTAATTGAAGATTGATTGCTGCATTAAACTGTCAGGAATGCCTGATTTGAGTCTGTCATTCGTGAATCCCCGACTCTTCGATGACGTAAGTTTCCATCCATGCGTACGGTTTCGCAGATGGGAGTCGGAGAGAGTGCTCTCTTTCGTTCCGCCCGATGGAAACTTTCGGTTAATGTCGTATCACATCGGAGCGCAAAACATGGTATCGATTCCTATTTACATTCGGCATCACATCTCATTTAAAGAAGTCGGAGGCGGAAAAATTGAATTACAAATTGGGCCCAAACAGACTTATGGAAAATTAGTAAATTAAATAATAGTACTGAGAAAATATTAATTACTTTATTTGATTAATTTTAGCTGGAAGGCGTGATTATAGAAATAGTAATGCCAAAAACAGTTCTTAATGTGAACATAACTCAATCGCAAGGAAAATATTCGTTTGATCCCGTGTCGAAGTTATTGGTTTGGGACGTCGGACGCATGGAAATGTCTAAATTGCCTCAAGTGAAGGGTATTATTAACTTACAAAGCGGTGCACCACTTCCTGATTCCAATCCCACAATTCTCGTGAAATTCACTATAAGTCAGCTTTCGATATCTGGATTAAAAGTTAATCGTCTCGATATGTATGGAGAGGCAAGTCGTAAATATTATTGTGGACTATGAAAGTATGGACTATTTATTTAAATTGAAATGTTTTTGTTTATTTCATAATAGAAATACAAACCATTCAAAGGCGTTAAATATTTGACAAAAGCTGGCAATTTTCAAGTGCGAACGTAGTTATCAAATCATATTTTTCATATTTATTATGTTAACTGAATTATTATTGTTTTATATATAATATACATTTTTTATTGAATATATAAGAAATTAAGGTTGAGGTACGGCTTTCGATAACCAGTCTAAATAAGGTTTATTTCCGTGCTGTATCTAGTAATATAAATTTATATAAATAAAATGTTCATTTTAAAATTATATGTCTTACGGGCACAGTTATAACTTCGCACACTTCATACGGATGATTATCTTTCACGACAGTTATTAATTGTTCAATTATAGAGGTTCTTGTTTTAATCATCATTAAAACTTCGGAATCGGTTTCAATTTTTCCCTTCCATTCGTAAATGGATGTAATCCCAGGAATGATGTTAACACACGCTGACAAATGAGTTTCCACTAATTTTCTATGTAAGAATAAAATAAGCCAATAATTAATGCGTTAACATAACATTATCGAAATAATTAACTGTGCAATGGTTTTGGCGACTTCAGTGTTTGGTGCAGTGACGTATGCTATTGAAAATTCTGTCGACAGTGTGCTCGCACTCATTCTTCTCGTTGGAATAAGATTTTTATGAGTTAATAAAGCGCTCGATATTATATAACTTCTAAAAAATTTATTTAATATTGACATGAAAAAATTATACTACAAAAAACAAACTTTAAAATTGTTTTGCAGCAAAGTATGGTTTAAACTAATAGGGATGTTACACAAAGTTCATTACTAGCAAATGAAAAACGTTTAGTTTAAAGTTACCCGACTTTCCTGTTAACAGTTATACTTATTAAGAAAAGTTTGACTAAAATTGCGCTCAAATACATGTCTATATTTTCGTTAACCATTTAAGTATATTTAATCAAATCAAACGCAAATCAGTTATATTTTCTCATTCGTCGTTCACTATGGATGACGAAAATGTTTTTGTGGTCGAAAATGTGGGCGATTTGGTGATTGGTAATAATGATTATGAGATGCATTTGGATGACGACACTCAAGAGTTAAATGTTTCGTTTGAGTCGTGTTTTTTGCTTAACAACGCATACCACGAAACGCTCAACGAATTCGCTGACTTTCTGAGAGCAAAGCTCAGAGAAAACGAGTCGCGACTCAAAGAATTGGAGGCAAATGAAAACAATGATTACTCGAAACAATCGTCGCAATCGATGTCTGCCGCCACTCATACTCATCCAAACTCGTTGACGCCATTTATGGCGCCATACTTCAAAGATGTTAAAAGTCTGAGTCAACCGAAAAATGAGGACACGATCGCTAAGCAAAGGAATGGGGAAATAAATGAGGCGTATCTGAGCGGCAATAAGCCGTGGAACCAATTAGAGAGAGACAAGTTGACCGAATTGGTACAAATGCATGCAATGGAGTGCCAACAGAAGCCATACAGAGATGAAAAGGAGACACTCACTCGTAATAAGACGTGTTTGACGTACGAAATTGAGTCAAAAATCGAAGAGTTGACCAAACAGATCGACAAAATTGGTTGCAGAGAATTGAGCGCATTTACGGCGCCAAACAGAGGCGAGAAGAGCTTGGATTGGCTTAAAATCAATACATTGTTAGATAGTAATCACGATTCGTATGAATGCGAAATTTATTGGAATAACTATCTTCATCCCACTATTGGCAAACACGAGTGGTCTAAAGAAGAGGACAAAAAGTTGGAAGAAATAGTGAATAGATTAGGCACTCATGACTGGGAAAAAGTGGCCGAAACTCTTAATACTGGACGTATTGCTTGGCAGTGCTGTGCCAGATATCAGTCGGAGATGAATCGGGAGCTGAAGAGAGTCGGACCGCTAACTAAAGCCGAAGCGGAAAAAGTGGAAAGTATTATTGACTCGTGTCGTGTCGGCGATTACATTCCGTGGCACCAAATCTCTTATTTTATTGATGGCCGAACTTTGCCGCAGATTAAGCATTACTGGAATAAAGTGAATGTTCCGAAAAGAGGTGAGCCGTGGACTGACGACGAAAATACCGTGTTATTCGCTGCCGTGAAGAAGTATGGCGTCAAAAACTGGAAAAGTGTTGCGCTATCCATTCCGGGAAGAAGTAATAGGCAGTGCCGTGAGAGGTATATGATGAGGTTGAATATAACTGACCGAAAATTGGGAAATTGGACCAAAGCTGAGGACCAGCGCATTCTAAAACTCGCTAAAGAGCATAATTATAAATGGATTAAATTAGAGGAGTTTATAAAAGGGCGAAATGCGCGACAAATTGCTGGTCGTTATGATATGCTTAGCAGACATCAAACGGGCGATAAGAAGACAAAAGCTAACAAATGGCAGGAATGCACGACTCGAACTCTTAATGTAAAAAGTCGTTTGTACGAAAGAATTCGGTCAATAATTAACCGAAACGAAGATTCCGAAGATTTGAACGAGATATTGAGAAACGGAAGAATCAAACTGGCGAAACAGTTAGAATTGAAGAAGAAAGGCTTTAACGTACAAATTAAAGGTCGACCAAAGAAGAGTGTAAATGAAGGCAATATCGATGCAAAAATTTGTGATATTTTCTCACTCTATGATAAAATACCTGCCACTAAAAAGGCAATCGGTATAGAAAAATGAATTATAATTGATTTGAACATAATGGAACTGTTAATTGATATTTAATATTTATTTGATTGCAGAGGTGACTTTTCAGGACCGTATCGTATATGAAACCACTAAAAAGAATGTGAAGGAGTTGTTAACTGGCAAAAAAGCAAAACTCAATTCAGAATTGTCTGATGTGATTCGTGATACTATCTCTCAACATATCGCTCCATCTCCGTCGACAAACATTCGCTCAGATCATTATATTCCTCCATTGTTTCCTCCAAATCGTGCCACAGTTAAGGCATTTCAAGGCGCTCTCATGCAAATTGATTATCTCTCGCAAAAAATTGCTCAGTCAAACGTAAGTATTAATTAGTTTACATATATGAAGTATTACAGTATTAATTCAACACTTTATTTTTCCAGATTGATTTGGAAAATATTCCAAACTCTATTTTTAAAAATGAAGATTATTACCTGTTGCTCAATCGCTTTAAATCATTATTTTGTTGGCCGGCATTGCTTTCGAGCACATTAGTGAGTCCAACGAAAGAAAATGCAAAGGAAAGTGTGTCGCATAAACCTGAGAATAGCAACGAACCAAAAGCCAAAACTGGAAGAAAATCGTGGCTCACTACTGACTCGACTCGTCTCGTTCATATAAGAGAAAAACAAACTCAACTCATACAGACTGCTATGCAAGAAAGGGATGACGCAATCGACGAGAAAATTGATGAACCAATTATTGATGTTAAGTCAACTAAGTCTCCGTGGTATGTCATTGAAAGAAAAAGAAAGTATTATAGTTTAAAGTCATTGGATAAAACCTCATTTGTGTTCACTCGAATTAAACCGCGAAAGACTGATCTCACTAATATTAGTGAAAGTGAAGAGGAGTCGAAGTGTCGAAATAAAAGAAAGAGGCGATCAATAAATGGTGATGTGAGTGACATTTCTTGCAATGGGACTGTCGTTACGAGCCGAACACGATTTGGTGCGTCCAATGATGAGAACCATGAAACAGAAGTGGATTCGAATGCGCAGAAAAGTGATATTAAGCGTAAACGACAAACTAAGTCAACAGATGATGTAAAAGTGAAACCAAATGATACAAAAGTAAAGAAAAGTGATGACGTTCCTGTTAAAAGAGGTCGCGGTCGACCACCAAAGAGAAAAATTAAAAATTAAATTGTATTTTTATCTGAAAATTGAGTCTTTTTTTAAATTTATTGAATTGTATTAAAATCGTTTGTTTTGTATTGTTTCTATGGTAATACTTTATACGAATTGCTAAAAACAAGCATTCATTTTCATTATAATATAATTTTAGAATTAATTTACTATTATAAATCATAATATGAAGCTTAAACACGATAAAAGTTTACTTATACCCGACGATCGAACCGAATTATCTCGAATAGAGTGCAGTTCGTTCTCGCCTAACATGACAAGGCTAGCGGTTTGCGCTGCTAGTAATCAAGTCATTCTTTTTGACGCCAATTCTAATGACAAGAAAGACAAATTTGGCCTCAAGTCAACAGGTAAAAACTTTTCTCGAAAGTCATTCGTTGTAAAGGGTATTGCGTTTTCTCCCGATTCCTTGAGACTCGCTGTCGGACAAACTGATTGTGTTATTTATGTATATAAAATCGGCGAAAATTGGTAAGAATAGTTGTTAACTAAATGTCATTTTTGGTTATGGTTTGGTTAATTGCTAAACAATAGTATAACTATAGGGGAGAGAAAAAGGCAATTATTGGAAAATATACGCTTCAAAATCCAGTGACGTGTTTATTATGGCACGAATTGGGAATTGTATTTGGTTCGATCGACGGAAAAGTAAACTTACGCTTTTTATTTCTATATACCATTTTGTATTTCATTCGAATTCCTTATAAATTTAATTTTTTGTAATTACTTAGAATTTCGGTAAGATTCGTAATTTTAATAAAATGTATTTAAATATATATATATTTAGGTGAAAGTAGTTCAAACTCAATCAAATAAAATGTTAGCTCTAATAACAAGTAATACAATGGTAATAGCGATATGCAATAACAACGATGCTATTGTTGCCGGATATTTAAGTGGATTGATTATGATTAATTCAATAAATTCTCGCGATGGCATCGGTAAGCAGCTGTCGACTCACTCGTGTCCGCCGTTCGCACTCACCATATCGAGCAGTGGATTCGTTTGTGCTGCAGGTTGTGATGGAAGAATCAGTTTTTTTAATATTTCAAATCAACAATCGAATCAAAGATCGAGTAATATTAATAAGCAGAATATCGAGTACGGATCAGATATTTGCTCATCTATTAGTTCGCCATCGGGTAATATTATCATTTTGAGTTCGCTCGAAAAATTGCTTGTTTTCGAATTGGATTCTCGTGTTTGGCGACAGAAAAATACCATAGAACTTTGCGGATCATTGCTTATTACTGGTTTGCAGTGGTCTATGGATGGAACGAGAATACTGGCCACCACTTTGAATGGCGGCGCAGAACTTTTTGCGTGCAAATGGAAATCTAAGCTCATCTCTGATCGAATCGAAATAAATTATATCGGAAACAAACAAGTGGTTATTAAAGACTTGCAAAAGGGAACGTCAGCTGTGTTTCACACTAATTATGATATTAAAGATATCAAGATTATTAAAGAGAATTTTGCGGTAATTTGGACCAATTGTACGCTGATTATTGGAGATATTAGTGAACCAAATAATAGCGCGTCGGAGATAGAGTGGAGTGGTATGACAACCGAAGGCGTAAAGTTTTGTTTTGATTACGAAAACGTCGCTTTAATTAATGTTGCGGGAGAGCTATACTTAGTGGAGTTCGGATGCGATCAAATTTTAGCGTCTGTTAGAACCGATTTTGTTAATCAGCATTTGATGAGGTAACTGTTATTCTTAAATTATTCTATTGTATTATTACAGAAAGATGTTATAAAACAGATCCATTGCTTTTTTATTTTTATTATTTCACCAATGCTTAAAGTTGTGCTTTGTCAAGTTCTGAGCGTTTGCTTGAGTGTGTTATGCATTACTGACGAGTCATATAAACATTTTTGAATTTTCCGCGTACTCTACTTTGAGAAACACTGAATGGATATAAAATAATGCTAAAGTTATGAAAAGGTGGATTGATTGCCAGTTTCTTTAAAAAATTTGTAAGAGATTAAATATTTCATTATGTTTGTAGTCGCCAAATATCTATAATGATATTCTAGAACTTTAGAATGTGGCTAACTTTGGATACTCCCAGAATAATACTTATCTGTAAAACTTGTGTGTAGAAAAGTAAACTAACTACAGCTCTAACGATATATAATGTTACAATGTTATACAATGTTACAGCAATGTTTAATGTTAAATAGTTTGCTAAACAATGCACGTTAAATACAGTATGCAGTGTTAACATTTTACACAAGTATTTAATTAACATAATTCACACATTTTAACCATAGTTACACAAGCTACAAACCTCTAGGGGGGGGTCTGACAAAAAAATTCTCAAAATTCTTTAGGGGGTATCAAATCTCACCGGATTTAAACGACAATTTTTTTCCATTTTGGCCAAAAATTACAGGGGTCTCAAAACTTATAGGATTTAAGCGACAATTTTTCAAAACTCGATTTTTCTAGGGGGTCCAGACCCGGGCAAGACCCTCCTCTGTGTAACTATGATTTTAACATAAGTTACACAGTTTTAAGTAATACGAATGTGGCGAAAGTTTATTAAAACTAAAATTATCGATCTCTGTTATAATATTAATTATTGAAACTATTTTAAAATTTGTCAAAAGTGTTCGTATAAATGAGAGAAAATGCGGCGCAAAGGTTTTGGCGTATTTATTAGACATCAAAACAATTTCGATATTAGATTTAATAAGTGGCGCACAAGTTTGCTTGTTATCGCATTGCGAACGAATCGATTGGATTGAATTGAACGAAACTGGGAGAAAGCTTTTATTCAGGGATAAAACGCTAAAACTTAATTTATTAGATATATTAACGCAGGAAAATAACATTATTTTGAATTCTTGTGGATTTGTTCAGTGGGTTCCCGGAAGTGATGTGATTGTTGCCCAATCGAGAGATAAATTATACGTTTGGTATGACTTCGACAAACCCGTTATTCATAATGTTAGTGGCGGTTCAAGAAATGATGCAATCGGTATCGAAAGAGAGCAAAGAGTCACAACTGTTAAATTTTCGATGCCATCCACTGACATCATTCTTGACGAAGTTTTACTTGAATTTGATACTGCTATTGAAGATTTAGATTTAAATCGGTATATTAAACCGATAATATTTTCATATAACGTTTGACTAACTTAATATCTTATTTTCCTGCGCTGACAGTGCAGAATCATTTCTAGAGGATTTGCCACTGACTGCCGAATCAGAATCAATGTGGCGATTGCTGGGAAATGTAGCATTAAAACACTCGGCGCTAATGATCGCCGAACGAGCGTTTGCCACAATTGGCGACATAACTAAAGCTAATTTTGTGAGAGAATGTAATGACGAGCCAAATAAATTGTTTTTGTTAGAAAACGATTGGACATCATTTGAATCTGGAAAATTCGATGAATCAATCGATATGTATATAAAATTGCATAAATGGGAACTCGCTATCGATTTAGCAGTGAAAGCCGGAAGATTAGATGTAAAAGAAAGTCTTGAGGAAAAATATTACAACTGGTTAATAGACACCGGACAGGAGGCAGAAGCTGCGCAAATCAAGGAAAAAGCGGGCAAACATGAAGAAGCGATTCGTTTGTATCTTAAATCTGGTCTCGTTATTCATGCTTCGAAACTAATACTTAATAACTATAATAAACGTGGTTTTAATTTAAATAAACAGTTAGTCGAACAAGTTATTAATGAACTCATTTCTTCAAGCTTTTTCGAAGAAGCAGGAGATTTATATGAAATTAATCTGATAAACGATAAAAGCTCTGCTCTAGAAAATTACATTAAAGGCAATGCTTTCACAAAAGCGATTAATTTGGCACGAATTGAATTTCCGGACGATGTGGTCAAACTCGAATCAAGAGTAAGTCTATTTTAAAGCATTTAAAAAATAATTAAAATTAAAATATAACATCAATACAATTGCTAATTACAGAGATTAATAATTGTATAGCATAGCATAGAGTGTAAAAGTTATTAAGGATTTCAGTAAAGTAGGCTTTGCTGTATTGACTATTCTATAGGCTTTACATTATCTTTTGATACTTTATCACTTTGCGTGAAAGATGTTGTGAAGAGAAAGAATGAAAGCAGACATATGTCACCCATTGTCAAATTCTTTTTGAGAGTAAAGTTAGGCGTGAAAATTAGATTCCATAATATTTCTTTTAACATTTTTTAAAGTTTATGCAAACCGTTTGCTGAAATTATACAAGTTTTGAATTATAAGAATATGATTGATTTTTTTAAAAAAAATAGTTCGCAGAATATCTGATGAGTGAATGTCGTGATCCGTCAGCAGCGGTGAATCACTTTATAGAAGCGGGCAAAACGGTTGCAGCGCTGGAATGCGCGATACAAGCGTCTCAATACGATCGCGCCGCTGAAATCGCTGCCATTCTTGATAATATTCCGCCACATTTAGGCAAAAAAATCGGCAATTATTACGCTTCTAAGGAGCAAATCGATACTGCGATCGAATTATATCTGAATTGCGGGTGCATTAGAGATGCGGTCGCGTTGCTAAACAATAAGGGCCAATACTCAAGAGCTTACAAATTAGCGCGAAAACTAATGGACGCCACAGAGGCTAAAGAAATGTACGAGTCTATAGCAAAATCTCTGGAAAACAACGGAAAATTTAAAGAAGCAGAAAGAATTTATATAACATGCGATGATCCAGACTCGGCTATTAGTATGTATAAAACTGCGCGACAATACGAGTCAATGATTCGTTTGGTGAAGCAATATCACACTGACTTATTAATCGATACTCATCTTCATTTAGCGAAGGTATTAAATGATAAAAAATTATAATTATAATGAAAATAATTATTTGATCAAAATTATAATTATAACTGACAGGAACTGGAAAATGAAGGTTCACTACATCAGGCGGAGACGCATTATGTGGCAGCTTCTGAGTGGAAACTTGCCATTCAAATGTATAAAAAATGCGATCAATGGGAAGAGGCTTATAGGGTCTCGCGAACGCATGGCGGCATTAACGCCGCAAAACAGGTCGCTTATTATTGGGCGGTAAGCTTAAAAAATGCGGACGCGGCTGTGAAACTGTTGAGTAGATTTGGTTTGCTTAACCAAGTCGTCGATTATGCCGTAGAATCCAATGAGTTTGAGTTCTCCAAGCAATTGATAGCAAATTCAGGCACTGATTTAAAACATAAAATGATCGAAGTTAATATTAAATACGCGCTTTGGCTCGAAGATGAGGGCAAGTTATCGGAAGCGGAAGCGATGTTTGTTTCGGCAAATAAACCCAAAGAAGCAGTTCTTATGTATCTTCACAATGGAAGCTTTGATGATGCGTTGAGAGTGGCTGAACAGTTTGTGAGAAGCGAGGATTGCATTCGGGATGTGCTTACGGCTCAAGCCAAGCATATTATGGACAAAGGCAGACATAACTTGGATGATATGAATCGCGCAGAATCTCTTTTATTAAGGGCTGGAAGAATAGAATTAGCTGTTAAAATGTACAAAGAAAATGGTATGTGGGATGAAGCTATTAGAGTATGCGATCAGTATGCGCCACATTTGGTTGAATCTGTCAAACGTGATATGATTTTAGAGAATCGTAACAATAATTCGTTTATCGGTGGTACTATTACTAGAGAAAGTTCCGGTCGTAGTGTCGCGCGAATGGCGAGAGATAGTGATAAAAGAGAGCAGACAAGTTCGCAGCCTTTACAAGAGTTAAATGATTTTCGTCAGAGTCTGAAAGTGGCTGAACTCAATAACGATAGAGACAGTATTGTTAAATATACTCTATTACTTGCGTCTCAATTAATCAAAGAAAAGTCTTTATCGGAAGCATTGACTGTGTTAAACAAATACAATACAGTTTATATTTTACCAGAAACTAAAAAGTTTGTATTAAGAATTGCCGGCGATTTGTTCGCATTCGACACGTCTATCGAATCTGAAATGAATTCATTTAAGTTGTTGAGAGAGTCTTTGTTTCAAGTTATTGGTTCATCAGGAAGTGATTCAGAACTAGAAGTGTTAGAAAAATACTTATTCGTGAGTCACTTATTTACGCTTAAATTAATTTTGGCGAATTTGAGTAATCAATCAAACGCTTACGAGTTGTACACTAAAATAACGACATCTCTTCTTCGCTACACTGATATCGTAAGAGTTGATATGGCTTTTTATGACGCCGGCAATGTTGCCAAACAAAGTGCACGATTAGAGATGGCTTTTGTGTTTTGGAACCATTTTTTGGATTTAGTCGATGCCATAGAGGATGGAGAATACAATGTGGATCATTCAGACTTTGTAGATACTGACATACCATTCGAAGTGCCACTACCATCGCAGCCATTCTGCGCGCAAAACATCGTCGAAGAAGTGAAAAGTTGGATTCTTCAGATTTCGATGGATTCTCAAGTGTCCCAATCTTTACCATTGGATGCTTACCGTGAAGGCGATGTCTACGAAGCGAGTCTCATAAATAGCGACTCAACCACATGCTTACCATGTCTAGTGACCGGTTATCCAGTGATTAAGCATAAAATGCTTGAATTTAAACCTGGAAAGTATGTGGTCAACAAAGATGATTGGAACAAATTACTTATGCTTACTAAGGTTTGCAACTTTTTTCCCAACATTTATATCATATTTATCATAATTAGATTTTTTTAATGTTGTAATAATCGATTACCATTTTTTCCCTCAAATCACGATCAATTTTAAATTAAATAAGGAATTCTGCATTTGGAATAAGGATTTTTTCTATTGCTATCATAAAACAACTTACTATTTGTTTTGATTTGATAAAACTCATTCAAAAAAGTTTAAATGAAATATTTTAAAAATATCATTATATATTTATTTAATATCTTTCAGGTAACGGATGATGAAAATTTAAAGGACGTTTTGCACTTTATTGGAAAACTTTGCGGCAATGCTAGCGTTGCGAGATTTTCATTTCAGTAATCATCTCTAATTAACTATACTGTATTCTCGTTAAGTTAGATTCTCGACCGAATACCACACACTTCAGCGCATTCTCACCAAATTGGAGCGTAAAAATATAACATTCGCATTTCGCGCAACAAGAGACTCACCTCTGCACTGCCCCCTCGTCCCCCCTTTTCAAACAATCTGTTTCATATAATCAATTATTTTATTCAGAGTTTCTATTGATAATTTATTTTATTATAGTCTGTTTTAAAGTAATTAACAGTACAACAATATGCATACATATTGCGTAATCAAGTCTAGACAATGAGTTTTTGTTTACTTTTTAGTGCAGGTATGAATAAATGATTAAAGACACTTAAATAATGAAATGGACATATAAGTTGATACTAATGTAAGTTATAAGAAAAGCTTCCGTCAAAGCGATTAAACCGTAGTTAAAGTGGTTTTGTAGGTTTGGTGTGCTTAACATTTTTTACAGTTTTTTAGTGGTTTTAATTTTATGAAGAAAAAATCAGTATAATATGTAAACCCTCAGATCAATTACTTGTAGACTTTTAACACAATTTTTTATGGAAAAAGTATTAAATAACATAAAGTTTACCAATTTTTAACTTAAAATACATACTGTTATCGTTAGATTGTATTAGCAATATTAACTTAAATTTATATATTTGACAATGTTCTATGATTTTTACGGAAAAAATAGTTGAAAATTGAGTTAATTTTAATTAATTTAATTATTAGAAAGCAAATAAATGTTTAATAAATGTAAATCGTTGTAAATCAATGTCTTGACTCTTGAGTTACAGCTATTCCAACGAGAAAATAAAATTTGGTTATGTCCTAAAACGCAGCCACCGTCAACACTGCAACATTGTTCACAGATAAATACAAGTAAACCTGAAAAATATTAACTATGAAAAATAAATATAGTAATAATGAATATTTATATAAAAACCTAATATTAATTAATAAGAATTTATACTTTAAATTTATTATGAAAGAAAATTAATTATTATCCGCTCTAAATTGAAATTTATTCATTATTAAAATAAATTAATTTTTATTTTATATTCTGTAACGATGACAATATTTTGTTGGTGACTGCGTTTTAGGACATAACCTAAAATTTTGACTGCAGCGCTAATGCCCTCTACAAATCTTCACTGTGATTTTAACTGTGAAAATTACCATTCACTTTAGAGTGCAACACAAGAAATTTTATTTTCTCTCGTTGGAACGACTGTAGTTATAAATAAAGACGGGAAATTCAGGAAAATCCTTTTTCTTACTAAACAAACTTACAAGTGGGAAAATAGAATATGTGCACGAATCACACTATAACAAGCATTTTAAGACCCATTTGTTGTTCCTGAAAATCCTGAATTTTAGTGTTATCTCCTGAAAATAAGTATTAATCCTGAATTTTAATACAATTAGATATAATTGAAAAAATCAATCATTTTTTAGCTAAATCTTGGTTCGAAGAAAAATCTTGGTTTAGATGATTTCATTTCTTAAGAAAAAACTTTTGAATTTTAGTTTAAAACAACATTTGACAGTATAATGTGATGTCAAAAGATTTTTCTCTCATTATAAAGATATTCCCACTGAAAAAAGAATTAATTTGTTGGAATCACGCATAGAAAAATATTTTATTATAAAATAAAATAATTTGATATAATTTAGTTAATAAAAATCCATTTTCCTGAATAATCCTGAAATTTCAATTTTTTTCCTTTTTCCCTCCTGAATATGTAATGTTTTTAGTCCTGAATTTCCCGTCTTTAGTTATAAAATATTTAGCTGTTTGTAATAGCCATGGTCCTGGTCTATACCCAGTTTTAAAAACATCAATTGCTATTGGATTAAGTGACCCAAACCCAAAGCTTCATAGCTTTTTTATTGAAATTTTAAAGTCCGCTTTTTCTCCTGAGTATATTAACCTTAATTTAAAAGGTACTGATGGCAAAGAAAAATTGGACGAACAAAAGTTATCCGAAATTATTCGTGTAAACTGAGTGTTCGGCCGTTCACTATTGGTTTATTGTGAAATGATTGTTTATAACACATAATATAATTAAAGTAAATGTTTATTTAAATGAATAAAAGTTTAATATAAGTAAATCGCACACACAATACACTTCTTTGGTAATTTTAAATGTCTAAATTATATAAATCAGTTTAGCGAATAAGCAAAATTAAAATAATATTTCTGATAAATCAGATCTAAAACTACTTTTAAAAATAATATAAAATAATAGTCGAAACGAAGACACAAGTGATAACACGATGTTATGCTCTTATATTAACGACACGAACTGTCGAGAGATTCTCAACCGTTTTCTTCTCTTTCATTCTCTTTTCTTTTGAATTTCGTTTTCTTCTCTACGCTGCTTCGCCATCATTCCATTGGTTATTTTGAATCCTCTCCTCAACGCCAGACCGTTACGAAATAAGAAAGCAAAAACAAAGTAATAAAACGATTAAATGAGATTTATGTATGTGTTGTGCCATATGTTTGCTCTGGTTTTAAGCTTTGTGATTCGATGACAGTGTGGTGAGCAGAGCCACTGGAGATATACCAACTGCTGGTACACCAGTACTACAGTCTTCAATTCGTAAGTAATTTTGCATTTTAACAGCTTAGGGATTAAGGTTAGGGATTAAGGTTAGGGATCTTCTGTAAGGTTTCACTCTCTCACGATGGAATCAATATTGGAAAGAAGAGAGAAAAATTGATAGTTTTATTGTCGACGCAAAGTTTTCAAGATTTGAAAAATTATTCCGCCCAATGGATAGATAGAACGTGAAGACGTTACCGAAACTAATCAAAATAATTAACTTTATCCTTTATGTTCAATTTTATTTTTTTCACTTCAACATTTATTGTATTAATTAATTTCCTTTATAATCAATTTAATAGAAATAAAAATAACTTCATTAATTTACGAACAAGAGTTTATATATACACGTTTATCAATTATAGTTTATATATGTATTTTTAGTCAAAGTTTATACATAATGTGTGTCAAAATGTCTATAATTGTTTATAAAACTTCAATAGCATTAGTTTTATAAATTCTTTATAAATTGTAGACAAAATTCTTTCGTCGGGCTCGAAACGGGCGCCCGAAAAGCCCCAAAATTTGTCGGGCTTGGGGCTAAACTTTAGATATTGATTTTGGCGAATCCTTTTTAAAATTCAATCGTAATACACAAAATTTACTTTATTTCTGTAAATTTACTTCTGATTTTAAGATAAATTAAATTTACCACAAAACAAACACAGTTAGTTAATTATTGGTTATTAGTTGATATTTTATTAAAATTCAACTCGTTATATGAAAAAAGAATTTACTATAAAAACTCGGGTCGTGTTTTGATTTTTTTCAGGCTCGGGCCTGAAGGTATCGGGCCTTAAAAATTTTTTTTAAGATTTCAGATTCTATTTTGTAGTGATTTAATTAAATCTATCGCTAAATTGCATTTGATTGCGCTTAAAAATGTTTGGTCTCTAAAATTTGATATTTACAGACATTGTTTATGTAACAAAAATTTGAAAAGTTTATGTTAGATTCGCTGCAATCAATTATTGACTCTCGAGTTTGCTTTCGCATCGAGTGATGGATCAAATATGGCTCAAAAGAGCGTTGTTTACAGCTGGTATTGGCTTAGGAGTTGCGGCATCGAGTGCTTGTCTTTATCTGTTGTTTAAAACCGACGATGATTTCGATAAAAATTTTAAAAGAGGTTCGGTTGTGACCACTAATCATAGTGTGGTCAAAATACGTGTTCCTAAAGAAGCGATCGGTGCTGTTATTGGACGCTCCGGTGAACACATAAAAAAAGTGCAAACCAATACCAACACAAGAATACATTTTGACGATACTATCGGCGATAACGGTGTGGTAACTGATGGTCAGCCAGAGACGCGTGTTTTGCTTATTCGCGGTTCGCCTAAAAATGTAACGAAAGCTGAAGTTGCCATCAATGCAGTGATCGCTCAACAATTAAGCATTACTTCCAAACAAATTTTGATTCCAAATAAAACAGTTGGAGCTATTATTGGCAGAAATGGTGATAATATTAGATCACTGTGTGATCGAAGCGGCGCTAAAATTGTAGTGCAAAGTAAAGATAAAATCACTGGACAGTATAGGAAAGATTGTATGACTGGATATACCAAAGTAGTGATTACTGGCACAACCGAACAGTTAGAAGACGCACAGAAGTTATTGGATGATGAACTCAATAAATTAGAAAACAAACAAAAGCAATATAATTCTCACCAAAAACGTTATACCGATAATTCAAGTTTGTTAGCCATAGAAACCACTGATAATGATTCAGAGCCAGAGATCAACTTACAAATCGAAACATTTTTTGCGAGATTAGTGCCTCCTTATAGTGACAATGAATTAATTGAAGTGTTTGTTTCGGCAGCGAAGAGTCCCAATGATTTTTATGTGCAATTAACTGGACTTTCGGGCATCGATTTGGATAACTTGATGGAACAGGCAACTGATTATTATGAAATCGAGTCAAACCGCACATTAATGAAACTCAATGACATCAAAGTTGGAGACATTGTTGCCGCACAATACCCGCACGACGAACACTGGTATCGCGCGAAGATTCTTAGTATTGAACCGAACGCGTACTCTGAAGACGAATGCAATGTAAACATTTTTTATTTGGATTATGGCGACGAAATTATGCTAAAGAGGAACCAATTGTGCGAACTTAAATCGGAATTTTTGTTAAAAATACCATTTCAAGCGATAGAGTGTTCACTGTCCGGCATTGCGCCTAAATATCAGATTGACTGGTCTGAAGACGCCATCACTAGATTTAAAGAGTTAACGCATATGGCTTTATGGAAACCTATTCACGCAAAGGTTATCGACAGAACGACGAGCGGAAAAAAAGAGAAAACATTTATACAGTTATTTGAGTTAAAACAGCAATCTTCTGTTTCGGATGACAATTCGGATGTTTCTGACTGTAATGTTGACATCGGAGAGCAGTTAATTATAGAAGGATTTGCTATCAAACGAGAATAATATTTATGTTTTAATTTTATTTTTCCTTAAATTAGATTTTAAATGCATTTTAAGTGTAATGAATTGTTACTACGGTATTATAGGCATGAAATTTTAAATGACCGTTTTTGAAATAAAATAATATTTCGAAATTAAATGATTCTTCATTTATATTCAATTAGTTAGTCTTCTGTACTAAAATGAAATGTATTTATTTAATCATTTTTCAAAATCATATTTTTTTAAAATCTATTTACAATAGATTTAAAAAAGTACTTTAACTGATTATTAAGTAAATACGTTTAATTTTTAAATATTTACATGGATGAACAGATAACTGGACCAAAAGAAAATGATAGCATTACCTGTTTGTTAAAAAGTGAGCCAAAAATATTTAAGCAAAGAAATGTTTTATTTGAATCCTAGTATTTTATAGGCCATTAAAATATTTGGAATAAAATTGGGACACTGTTTTCGATAATTTTGTGAATTAAAGGTAAGCTTTTTTCTGTGAATTTTTCAAACTTAATGAAATTTTAATAAAAAAATAAGTTATTAACTAAAATATTTATTGCCATTATTTTGATGAAATAGACATTATCACACTATTTTAAGTAAATTAAATATAAGCTTTTTTTATAGCTATGGTATAATAATATTAAGGTATATATTTATGAAAAATAGGTGATTTCAAAAATATTGATTTTATATAACTAGAAATTTTTTAATTTTGTATTTAAATAAAATCATTTTTGAGATTATAATAAAGTAGTGACAGGCATATCAAGAGTTCAAGGAGTTATGACTTAAACTGTAGTTATGACAGAGTTTTATCTCAGAGTTTAGTTTTTACAACAAATTGTATTAGTCATTCAAACTTTATTGTTTTAAACCTTTAATAATAAATTTCTTTTAAAGATAAGTATTGTACATAAGCTTAATTGTAACCAAAATGTTAATTTTCGACAAAAACGTTTTAAAATGTAGTTTTTTATTATAATATTACTTTAGTATGCAATTAATGTAAATTTAGTTAATTCATATACTAAAAAGTGATCAAAAGTCTTATAATTAACAAAGTGGTGTCAGTTATGCCTTAATGACATGTTAACATGTATCAGTAGTTTAGCGTAAAAACGTTACACACCATCACTACGTATTAATGTAAATTTTAATAATGTTTATCGAGTCGATCGCGAAATTTTAGAATAATTTAAAAATACTCGTTATACTTATGTAACGTTATATAAATGTTGAATAACTCATTTAAATTGATTGACGAGTAAGAATATTTTCTCGTAAGAATGATTGTTTGAACGTATTTAGTTTGTAGTATTTGTAACTATCGATCGCGTAATACGTTATCTACAGTTATGAGTTAATATATTATCTCATACGTTACAATAAATGCAAAAACTTTTTGATTATCATTAGTTACTTAAGAATATTCTATAAAAATTAGTGAATTTAAATTAAGTCATATTAAGTAAACACAAAAAGGTTATAAAATATTAGATTCATATCTCTATTTAAAAAAGTAAGAAAGAGAGCACTTGATTAGTTAATTATTAAGTAATTGATATATTACTAAACTTCTTAACTAATTTGATAATTAAACTTCGTTGATGGCCGCTAATGTTGATCTTCGATCAGGCATAGCATATAAACTGTTTTGAGAACTAGTAAGACATGGTAAACTCATTCCAGCGTGTAATGATGTGCTCTTTGTTTCCCTAGCCTTTAATGTATAACCAAGTCCTTGTAAAAATAATCGTAAAACTTGAACCACTTTATGAGGCTGTTCCTCCAAAACCATACCACAGTCTGATAGTTTAATCCAACTCGAATTTGTCGGAATTAAGCGTGAATTCATTTTAATAGATTCCTCGAGATGAGGCGAATATGCGCCACACAGCACTAAAACATTACATTTAAAGTTATTTAACGCGTCGTTTCTGCTGATATCTAAACTCGTTCTTCGAATATAAGAATCTATGAATAGCGATAAATTTCGCGCATTAATGTGATTTCCATTAAAGTATTTGCGGTACAAATCAATCGCTTCCTCGTCGTACTTCCGATCGGGAGTATTCAAATTTCCAAATAAATGCCAAATTAAGTAATCGTTGACTGATTGCGATAAACAATTACTATCGACTTGCTTTGCCAATTGGCGAAGATTCATTTTTTGATAGATCCATTCACTCCATGTACTAGTGGTTGCCGACGGGTTTATAAGAAACAGTGCGTCCACTTTATCCGAGTATGTCAACGCAAAACGGCTTAAGATATTAGCGCCAGCGCCGAATCCAAATCCTATAAAACTATTTATATGTAAGTAATCAATAACTTCGAGTATCTGTTCGGCTAAATCATCCATCGATGGGTAAGAATAATTAGTTGGCAAATCATCTGCATATTGTTGCTGTCCGGGAGCGTTCATGTGCAACACTGCAAAACTGTCCATTAATGGCTTGTTTTCGGTTATACTAAAAAACGATTCAAAGTTCGAGAAATTATTCAAACCAATGTCATGGTAAGTGAATATTATGGGCTTTTTTTCTTCTATAGATCCATGTTTCACCACAACTACCGGACCATATTTTGTAATTATTTTTTCAGTGCACTCATTACTGGTCTCATTTGGTTGCGCAGTATTTTCGTTATAATTTATAGTTGAATCTAATAAAAGTTGAGACGTTTCTCTATTTATTTTACGCAATTCTAATCCATCGCCTTTAGAATTAGCTCTTGAATTAATGTTAGCCAACTTTTTGCGAATACCGAACGCGAATCGATTGCCCTTATCAACCAAATTCACGTCACTTTGATTAGAATTAACTTTTTTATAATAAATGGGCATTTTATTCCACTGGCAAAAAAATTAATTTAAAAATTTTGCAAAATTAAAAAACTAATTAAAAAACAAAAGTAGTCTGAATATTGATTGCGAGTGGTTTATAGCGCTTATGCCAAAATAATTTGCAAAATAAAAACCATTTATTTTATTTTGAATATAATAAGGTTATTCATTAGTTCTATAGAGAGATAAAATACTTTACATTTTACTGAAGCACAGTATAGACTAATTTTAATAAATTATTTTTTGACAAACACTTCATTTAAATTCATAGCACTATTTTTACGATTGTTTCCATGTTAACGACGCACAGTATCGCTGGTGAAAACAAATACTTGCGTAATGTCTCAGTGAAAAAAAGAACAATCATTTTTATAAAAGGCACGCATAAATATATGAAATAGTGTACAGTATATATTGAATAAATGATGAACGATTTGAAACACAGTTTTAGGCCGCACTGTTAGCACAATTACTCTCTGTACAACTACCGCATGAGTAGAACTAATTGAAAACCGGTTACTGTAACACTTACGTTACATTATCACTGCTTGCAATGAATTCGCGTTCACAACGCATTCGTTGGCTGCATTATCAAATAAAAATGATTTTTTTTCATAATTTTTGTTGCATAAAATACAGATGCATTCATTGATAGGTAACTAATATAACATATTTTTATAAAAATGTCAAATCATATGCGTTTTAATTAATGTGAATGAATATTAAATAAACATTGAAATGTGCAAAAAAAATACATCATAAATTATAAGAATGCGATATTTTAAGTTTTAAATTAATTCATACAATAAAAAAAATATTTTATATTATTTTCCTCGTTATTATTTAGGAAATGTTTTCTATAAAACAAGATATTATATATTTTCATTTATAATAGATTTACAATAAGAAACAATTAAAGTTTAATAATAACTTTTTAGGCTCATTATATAAAGTTAAATCTTGAAAATAATTTAAATCCAACATTATGTAAGATAAATAACATTTAATTTGATGCAATACTTTTAAATAACGATTTATAAAGATTCAAATGCTTTGCAGTTTTTGCTTCATTTACTTTTTAGAATTGTATAAAAAGAAAAAAACATTGGTTGTTTATCATAAGTGAAAATAGAAGTTAGAATTTAAGTGTTATTAGTTTGTGATAACTGCTGCTTTTCGACCCACGCTTGAAATACGTCGGAACAGTGTTTAACGCAGCATTCGGATGAACAATACTCTGAGTCCCATTCGGAAGAATCGATGGCATCGTTAGAACATCCGTCTCGAATGCACGTCTGTTTGTTGGCGTCGAGATTTTGCGCCACAGCTACACCTGCTCCGCATTCGCCGCTAGCGTTCGGGTTTGCGTTCGGGTTTACATTAGGGTTTACATTCGCTATATTTAGCAAATTACCAGATTGTTGGTGCTGTTGCAGCATTTGCTGACCAAAATTTGCGGTATGAGTAGAATATTCCGACTCATTATTAGAGTTGGCATCAGTTTGGTTGCTATCCTTAGGCAGCGTTGCATATTGTTTGCTCGACTGATCCATTAGTCCAGCGATTTGTTTTGCACGACTCGATGCCAACGATTTCAAGTAATTTTTCTTTTCCTGATCCGCGCGTTGTTTGTAAATATTTTTGGAACTTTTGTCGAGTGTCTCCCAATTACTGGCAACAACTTTCGATATTTCGCCAAATGATGCGTTCGGGTTCGAACTCTTGATCACAGATTGAGCGTCTCTGAAAAACAAAGCGTACGCCGAAACGGGTTTCGTTTGTCGCGAACAGCTCTCCTTTCGCGAACTCTTCTTAGTTGTGCCACGAATTTTATTTAAATGTTTATTATTATTGTTGTTGTTATGTGCGCTTAAAACACTATTATCATCGACACAGCTATCATTTAAGGCGAAATTGTGAATCGATTGCTCACTAATTAATTGATTAGTATCTAATAAATTCAAACAGTTATTGGTTTGAACGATGTTGTGGTCCAATAATGGATTAAATTGTTGGTCTTTGTTGTCGAGCCAATCGAATGCCAGATGTTGTGACTGTGACTGTGTTTGTAAGTGTTGTGAGTGTTGGTTGTGTTGCACTGATTCAATGCATTCGTAGTTATTATAAATTGTCGAGTAATTATTATCACTCAGTTCATTATGCTCCGCATATAGAAGTGAATCACACTGTTTGAAGCCATTCAAGCCATTCATTATATCATATTAATTGTGATTTAATAATATAAACATTAGCATAACATCACAACATTCACAACATTCACAACATTCACAGCAAATGCTTTTGTTCTCAAAACTATAATAGCATTAAAGCACACATCAATCGAAAGCGTACATCACTGCCATCTACTGTTTGAGTATTGAAACTAGACATTTAACAAAACGTAATGTTAATATATTATATAACTTGAGTATGATTTCATAGTTTATTTACTAATATTTATATTTAATTTGATTTTATATATAGTTTAGTTTAGTTTAGTTAACATTTACAGTAATGAATGAAATTTTGTTATCAAATAATAACCACCTATTTTTAGAGAATGACAAATTTATTGTGGATAATATGTTGACAGATGAAGATTTAGGTATGTTTTTCACAATTTTATGTTAAAACACGCTTTGATGTAGTAATCAATGATTTGATTTGATTTGATTTTTTCAATAAAGACTTAGAATTGGGTTCAAATATATGGCAAGAGTTATGCTCAAGCGATTCAAACAGTTCGAGTCTCAATAGCATTGAACTCAGTAATAATATATCACTTGAACAATTAAATAGTCTGACGCCACCGGAAACGCCTACCAGTTCTGACTCGGGATCCGTTTCTGATACAAGCGAGTTGTCACCACGTTCTCCATTGTCAACGCTTATCAATTCGCATCAGCAAACACAGACACATACACAGCCAACACCTCAAGTATTAAATTATAGCCTCTCAAATGTGACATTATTGCCAGCTATGGTTAATTTGTGTCCACCAGTAGTATCTCCTGTTGCGCCATATATTCCTAATGCCGTTAATATGATGCCCATTAACTCTCAATTTAATAATAATAATAATAGCAATAATAAGTTGCAATTAAGTCAACTTAAACGCGAAGCTCGAAAGTTACGCAATCGCGAAGCGGCCAGTATTTCGAGAAAAAGGAAAAAAGATTATGTCGATAATCTCCAAAGTCATGTCAATGTTTTAGTGAAAGAAAATTCTGACTTAAAACATGAAAATGAAAAGCTTAAGTGCAAGATAACTGATCTCGAAAAGCAAAATAGAGAGTTAATGAAACAAAATTCTAGTAATTTTTATTTGTCATCTAACTGTAAAACTACTGCCTTTAACAATAATAAAAAAGCCGCGCTTAGTTTGCTTGCCGTTGTATTCATGTTAGGCTTAAATCTTAAGCCTTTCACTATATTTCTTACTCACGACAAAACTATTAATGGTATTAACTTTGATGCAAAACAAGATTTAGTGCGACAAAAACAAGTGCACGGCGCGAGTCGTTCACTGCTAATGATAAATGATAACGATATCGATGCCAATGTACCAATTGATGTCATTTCTGCCAAAGATCGCAATTATAATAGCAGTAATATTAAACATAACTGCAAAACATACATAAACCAAACAGAATCGCTTAGAATGGAGAGTGAATTGCGTGGATTTATGTTAAGATTGAATATGGAAAAAGAAGAGGTTAAACAAAAGAAAAAAATGAAAATTAAAAAGTCTAATATATTGAAAGAACGTAACAATAAGCCATTTTCTATTCCGAGACTGAAAGCATGGATGCAAAGACAAGCTGAGGCTGATATTAACGATTTAAACGATAATCAATTAAACTTATTTCAGTCAAAATCTCGATACGCACTGAAATATGAAGATTTGTTATCAGCTATTCATAGACGCGACGATACTTTTTACTTTCTCTCGTATTCATATGGCGATCATTTAATAATTCCTCCCATCGCTAACAATGGAACTGAAATCAGACCACGTTTCTCAATATTAATGCCATCATTTAACACATTAAATGAATCATCGCGTGGAACTAATATCACGTACCATCAAATAGCAATGATGCAAATCGATTGCGAAGTGATTAATACAAAAATTGTTCAGTTAGACAATATTATTTTGTCCGATTCCAAGTCTGATGGACATTCGATGCCAAAAATTCCCGAACGAACCCACAATAGAAAGCCTTCGCAACACAACAATACTAGACAAACAAATCGATCGAAAACAAGCGAATGAAAACCTTTATTAGATTTACCAAATTTTCACACAATTCATATTAATTTATTCTTTTTGTTTACCGAAATAATTCTGTATGGATATATGCTATTACAAGAAGCTAAAGAACTTCATTTTTAAAGTATGGAAATACTAGAGGCACATAGAATTATGGATTGGGCGATGGGTTTCAGAATATTAATTAGCAACGCATTTAAAAAATTGGATAATCAATAATAAATGAAAGTGAAACAAATATCTAAAACTTTCAATTAATTTTATTAGTGAGAAAATGTTTAGCAATATCTTGACGGTAATATTTTTTAAAAATTAGTCTACTCGTGATTTTGATAATTTTTTGAGAGAAAAGTATTATTAAATTATTATGAAATCTAGTCCTAAAATACATGTGCTTAAACATGCAATAAGTAAACAAATAAAGAATTAAAATATCAAAAATTTGAATAATTTCAGTGTCCTCTATGATCAGGTTCACGTTTTCGTGGCGCAGACTTTATAATATTATCAACTCTTAGTATCATTTCTGCGGCTTCTGCTGCACTCAATAATGCCTGTCGCTTCACAACATACGCCTCAATAATGCCCAGCTTTTCCATGCTATCGATTACTCCCAAATCCATATTCAATCCGGTGTTAGAAAAGCCCTGCGCGTGCGCTGCCCTCAACTCGGAAATTAACTGTGCGCTGTCGTAACCGCCATTATCGGCAATAATAGTCGGCAATTGGCGTAAGGCTTTAGCAAACGCCTCCATAGCAAATGATTCCTTTCCTGGTGTTTGAGATGCGAGTTGGCAGACAGCGTTAGCCATCAACATTTCTGCTGCTCCGCCACCATAAACAATGCGTGGCTCTTTCACTGTTTGCGAGAGTACGCACAACGCGTCGTGAAGCGAGCGTTCGGCCTCATCTAAGATTTGTTGCGTCGCTCCACGTAATACTATAGTACACGCTTCTCCTAATGGACATCCACTAAATTTAAGTAATTTATCCTCGCCTATCATCACTTCTTCGATTAAATCGCAATGACCTAATTTTACCTTCATTTTAAAAGTATTGAATTAATTTAAAAAAATTTCATTTAATTGAGTAGTACGGTATGTTATACTACCTTTGAAGGATTGCCAAAAGTGGACACTATTTCTCCACCAGTCACTAATGCTAATCTCTCGATGCCATCGAAGTCTGCGTGTTCGATAGCCATAACGCCTACATCAGCGAACAGTTGTTCGGGATAGTTATAGATTAACTGTCTATTAATGAAAACATTGATGTTGTGTTTAAGTATCAAATCTACTTTATCCTTCATTTTTTCCTTCTCAGCCAATTCTATTTCCGCCACTTTAGCCACAGAATCGACTCGCACTCTCGAACCAAATACTTTGATTTTGTCGGTGTCCATCGGTGTGTTCGCTATCAAAATTTTCGCGTTTTCAATTCGTTTTGGTTGATTAATGCCTGGTTTCTTATCGAGAAGAAAGCCTTCATCAAGAAACGAATCACTTAATGTGGAACCAAGTTTTTTTATTATTTGTATTGCATCCAAATTTCCTGATCCTTTGAGGCGAAGAACTGCCTGAACGGCCAGTTTAGCAAAAAATTCTTTGTGTTGAGAAAGAATTTTTGAGCTTAAGGTAGTTCTAGCAATATTTAGCAAGTCTTCGTTAAATTTATTTTCATCGCTAATGTTGGAGACAGTACTGGCTTCGAGAGCGTTTCGCGCCGCTGTCACCGCTTTCCTCCATCCAGATATTATTGTCTGCGGATGTAACTTCAAAGAGATTAATTGTTCCGCTTCTTTCAGCAACTCTGACGCTAATACAGCCACAGATGTGGTGCCATCGCCAACTTCGTCATCTTGAGTCTATCAAAGTGACTCAAATAGATTAATCGGTGAACTTATTAACAAAAGTGTACATCACATACCTTTGATATATCGACCAACACCTTCGCGGCCGCATTATCGACGCCAACCGATCTTAAAATAGTGGCGCCATCATTGGTTACTTCCACTTTTCCCTCAGTCCTTCCTTCGCACAGCAATATCTTGTCCATACCTTTAGGACCCAAAGTACTCTTAACCAACTCTCCGATAGCGATCGCACCAATGAATGAGGAAAGGCGTGCGATCTCTGATTTCTCTTCTTCGGCGTCGCCTTTCAATATGTTCACCGGATTTAATGCTCGCGACTGAATGCTCAACATTTTGGCCAATAAACTAATTAATGTATTTAAAACTAAATATAATGTCAATGAATTGATTTATAAATTATAAATAAAGCAAACACATGTGTTTCCCAAATAAAGAGAAATTAATTGCAGCGATGCTTAAACTTTTCTCTGTGTGATTCATTTATTTTAACAGAAAAAACGTTTCAAAATAAAATTAAATTTTCTTTAATTGAATTTGGAGTGTATTACTAAATTGTGTAAACGGTTGATTGTAAGAATTGTTAGGTTAATTTTTTTGAATCAATAAATTTAGTTCACTTCACAATTAATTTTTCTTTCGATCCCATCTATCACACAATATTTGCAAATCACATTTAATTAAATCTATTTCGATCAATTTTGCGTTTATTTTTTAGTTTCTATAGGTTCGGATTTTTTAGAGTTAGTTGTAGTGATGGCAAAAAGCTCAGGGTGAGCTTAAGCTAGCTTGAGCTGAGCTGAGCTTGAAGCTCGATTTTTCAATGTT